>VZUI01048788.1:0-94755 GCA_013401135.1 Cettia cetti | reverse complement strand
CGGGCCGGGGGGGGGACACGCACAGCCCCGGCCAAAAGTTGCCGCCGCCTGGCGGGGATGGCGGGGCCGGGCCCGCCGGGAACTTGCTGCGCGCCGCCGCCGCCTCCCCGCCCGTCCTGTCCCGTCCCGGGGGGCGGCGGGCTGTCCCCGCCCGGCAGCGGGCAGGTGACCCGCCCCTCTGGGTACACGCGTGAGTGTCACCGGGGCGGCCGGCCGGGCGGGGGGGGTGCCGCTCGGAGCCTGCGGGGCCGGGGACCCGCGTCCCGGGGCCGCCGCGGTCAAATAGCTGGGCAGTCCCAGCCCCCGCGGGGGAAGAGCGGTGTAGGAGCCGAGCCGAGCGCTCGCAGTAGTGCCCCGGCCAGGGGAGCTGCTCCGCGGCTCGAAAGGAGCCGGAGTTGGTGCTCGGTGTCACTTGCGCTGCCTTAAACGCTGGAACTGAAAGGACCGGCGGCGGAGCGGGGAGCTGTGAGGTGGTAAATAGGTCCGGTTAATCTCTGCTTTTAAATGAACCCCTGGGCTCAGTAAAACTGAGCCGGTGTGGCTTTCTGGGGTAACCCCGTGGCTGGGGTAAGCTGTCAGCACATAAAGCGGTCCTCCAAGTTAAGGCAGAAGTGTTGCTATGCTGCACATACAGTAGAGCCCCATATGTTTAGGATTTTCTTTCTTTTTTTTTTTTCCTCCCTGTTAGAAAGTTTGAAAAAAAGAGACTTTGAAGTATTTTGTTTATACTAACAGAAGAGAAAAGTTCTCCTAAGAAAAAGCTGGTGGCAGGAGTGTAGAGGAGTAGCATATGGCATTAAAAGGAGCACAGCTGGAGGTAGCATTTCCATCTGAACATGATGTCAGAGCAGCTGACAGCCTGCCATCCCTCAGCCTTTTATTCTAACACACAGACAGGGAGTTAGTGTGTGCAGATCTGTGTGTGGAGAAGGTATCTCATTCCTCTCTAACATCATCTCCACTTTGCATCTGTCTCTCCTAGTCTGCTTTTTTTCCACCGATCTAACAGACCTGGAGCCAGCAAGACTCAGAGGAAAGGACTTAATCAGGTTTATGTGTACTAAAGGTAGGAGTAGCAATAGATTAGATACAGCATATTTCTGTTTTGGTGTGTTTTTTATTGAATTTTAGAAAAAAAAATCACATTACTTTTCTAAACAAGTTTAGAGGTAATATATAAAATTGACTATTAAATAGATAAGTGGACTTAGTCAAAAGGCTTGGGATGCAGTTGGAGAGTATCAATTCTTGGGCACATTGTTAGCATTAACTTTAATGCATATTGTGGGAATATCTTGGTTTGGAAGAATGAGAGAGCAAGTTCATCCTTAATTTCTGAGACCAAAACTGCAGTGGATTTAGTGGCAAGCCTGAAGAGAGTTTTGCTTTATTTTCTTGTCTTGCATCTTTTAAATTGCTTTACAGGGGTTTTAGTGAAATATACAAGAGTGTGTGTTTTTACAGAAGGACCTTTCTTGCTAAAATGTGTTTGTGGGGAAGTCTTTCGTTACATGGTTAAATATCCAGCAGCTCAGAAATGTAGTAGCATACAGCTGTAGTGCTTCTGAAAGATAGAAATCAGTTATGTGTTTAAAAACTTTTGTACCCGGGAGAATGGCTTGACTGGTTTCCTCTTTTCTTCCTTGCATGTAGCATTTGAAATCTTTTATTTAGTGTAACAATAATTATTTGAAGGAGTTTTTGTATTTGCGACTAATTTAGAACTTGTAGATTTGAGCTGCCTGAATTGGCCAGACAGCTGTAATCGCACTCCTCTATTCTTAATCTCTTTATCTGGGCAGCAGCTGCCATATGGCCACAGTCAGCTGGATCAGATGTTTATAAGCTTCCTTCTTCGTCCCTCTCTGTCCTTTCAGCCTCCTAATTTGATCACAGCTACCTTGTGAGCTGCCCTCCAATCTTTATTTTTAGCCCTCTTAAGGATTAGGATTGATGTTGGCTGTGGGGCACTTAAAGTGATTGTATTGTAAATCTTCATGCTTTACTCTAGCAATGGTATTTTACACAATATAGTAGGGGTTGTGTTGTAAGTTTTAGTACATCTTGGTTTGCAAGGGATGAGGGTTTTTCAATAATATCTGCCAGCCTGGAGAGTCACGATCTGCTTGGATGGTTTGGGAAACCATTGCTATCAATCACAGAAGAATAGATTAACATAGATTTTTAAAAGATTTTACTTTCCATTTGATTTTTGACTTCTTTACTTCGTTTTTAAGTTTATTTTGTCTTTATCATCAAGGAAGGCAAATAAACACTTGGGTAAGAACAGTACTTGGGATGCTCTTTTTAAACGTGGACACACGCTCACGTTGAATGGTTGAATGACTTTTTTTTTTTTCACGCTCACGTTGAATGGTTGAATGACTTTTTTTTTTTTTTTTTTTTTTTTTCTTCAAAGCTTAGTACTGCAAACTCTGCCTGGTGTGGGAGGGGAGGGAAATTTCTGTCCTTCTGCACTGGGGAAGTGGTGCTCGTTGGCATTTTGGTTGTTAGGTTTCTTTTGTATATTCTGCATGTTAGCAAAAAATGTTTATGTTTTATTGTACAGTATAGAAAATGTTTAAAGCCTTAAAAACCCCTGTACTTACTACAAGAAGAAAACCACATGAACTAAATTTGTACAAATGTCCATTTTTGCTGTTGATATAAATTGACACATATAAATAATTTATGTAGTTTATTAATGTTAGACCGTCAAATTTGGGTATATTAACACTTCTTCATGAGAGAACCTCTCCTCTTACTACAATTTGACTTTAAAAAGAAGGTAGATGATCTGGTATATTTTTTCTGCCGCTTCTGTGATCTCTCAAACTTAGTGTTTATAATTTATTTTTTTTTTTATTAGAGGAGAGTTCTGCCCTCCTAGAGACTCAATCTGGAGGAAGTTCTCTAAAAAGAAAAAAAAAACCAAACAAACTGTTGAACAGATTTTATGAACAGCAGTGATACTTCAAAAAAAAATTTGCAGATGTACCTATGCGCTCACTAGACCAGCTTATTTACAGCAGAAAGGAAATCATAACTGTAGTGGTCAGCCGAGGAAAGAGTTGCCATTGTACATTTGTGTTAAATAATCTTTGCGTGGTGTCAGTACCAGAATTCCGGCAATATAAATACCAGGCTTTTAGAGTGGAATTACTTGGATTTATAAGTTCTGTGATTCTGACCTACATTTAATTTTTAAAAATTTTGTTGCTTATAGGTTATGAAGACAGTATGGAGTTTCCTGACCACAGTAGACATTTGCTACAGTGTCTGAGTGAGCAGAGACATCAGGGTTTTCTTTGTGATTGCACTGTTCTGGTAGGAGATGCCCAGTTCCGAGCACACAGAGCTGTACTGGCTTCATGCAGCATGTATTTCCACCTCTTTTACAAGGACCAGCTGGACAAAAGGGACATTGTTCATCTGAACAGCGACATTGTTACAGCCCCAGCTTTCGCTCTCCTGCTTGAATTCATGTACGAAGGAAAGCTCCAGTTCAAAGACTTGCCCATTGAAGACGTGCTAGCAGCTGCCAGTTATCTCCACATGTATGACATTGTCAAAGTCTGCAAAAAGAAGCTGAAAGAGAAAGCAACCACGGAGGCAGACAGTACAAAAAAGGAGGAAGACGCCTCAAGTTGTTCAGACAAAGTGGAGAGCCTCTCCGACGGCAGCAGCCACATGCCAGGAGACTTGCCCAGCGATGAAGACGACGGAGAAGATGAAAAATTGAACATCCTGCCTAGCAAAAGGGACTTGGCGGCTGAGCCTGGGAACATGTGGATGAGATTGCCCTCAGACTCAGCAGGCATTCCCCAGACTGGCGGAGAGGCAGAGACGCACACAGCAGCAGCTGGAAAAACAGTAGCCAGCCCCTGCAGCTCAACAGAGTCTTTGTCCCAGAGGTCTGTCACCTCCGTGAGGGATTCAGCAGATGTTGACTGCGTGCTGGACCTGTCTGTCAAGTCCAGCCTTTCAGGAGTTGAAAATTTGAACAGTTCTTATTTCTCTTCGCAGGACATGCTTAGAAACAGCCTGGTTCAGGTGAAGGTGGAGAAGGAGGCTTCCTGTGATGAGAGTGATGTTGGCACTAATGACTATGATATGGAACATAGCACTGTGAAAGAAAGTGTGAGCACTAATAACAGGGTACAGTACGAGCCGGCCCACCTGGCTCCGATGAGGGAAGATTCGGTCTTGAGGGAGCTAGATAGAGAGGACAAGGCAAGCGATGATGAAATGATAACTCCAGAGAATGAGAGAGTCCAGGTGGAAGGAAACATGGACAGCAGCTTGCTCCCTTACGTGTCAAACATACTTAGTCCCGCTGGCCAAATTTTCATGTGTCCTCTCTGCAACAAGGTCTTTCCTAGCCCCCACATCCTGCAAATTCATTTAAGCACGCACTTTCGAGAGCAGGACGGGATCCGCAGCAAGCCTGCTACCGATGTCAATGTCCCGACCTGCTCGTTGTGTGGTAAGACTTTTTCTTGCATGTACACCTTGAAACGTCATGAGAGGACTCATTCAGGTGAAAAGCCCTACACTTGCACCCAGTGTGGGAAGAGCTTCCAGTACTCCCACAACCTGAGCCGCCACGCAGTGGTTCACACGCGGGAGAAGCCTCATGCTTGTAAGTGGTGTGAACGCAGGTTCACACAGTCCGGAGACCTTTACAGACACATTCGGAAGTTTCACTGTGAGTTGGTGAACTCATTGTCTGTCAAAAGCGAAGCACTGAGCTTACCTACTGTCAGAGACTGGACCTTAGAAGATAGCTCACAAGAACTTTGGAAATAAAATTTTTATATATATAAATAATATATATATAAATCTATATAGTTGTGGTACAGTCTAAAAGCAATCTTGTTTCCTTGAACTGAAAGTTTGGCTATTAGCTTGTTTTTGCACTTTAAGGCAGCATGAATATTTCACTAATTTAGCACTCCAATTAAAATGAACTGTAGAGGTAATCCGACAAAGTAACTAATTGCGGAGCGTATTTTTCCCCCTTTTCGGAATAGAAGCCAGCGGATACTTTACTTCTAAGGAATCTCCAATTCAAAATAATTTGGACGTGGCTTTATTCTCCCTAAAACACTGCGTTCTTTTAAACTCTTGATCTTTTTCCCCTCTTAAAATCTGAATGTAGAAATCCTCTCCCAATTTTATCAGTTCCTTTACATTTCTATAATTGCATGAGTCCTTTCTAGCTGTTGGAAACCTGAATGCTTTTAGACCCAAATGGAAAATTTCTGAAATGCTGGATTATCTATTTTTAAACAAGCGGTTGACTTAAAACTTATTATGGCAACTTCTGGATTTCTGACAGTTCCCACTGGAAAAAAAAACCACAAAAAAACCAACACAAAAACATAAAACAAAAACCCTGAGAGTACACTGGGATCACTGGGACTCTGTCTTACGTGAAGGTTTGCTTGGGATGAAAAAGGATATTGCAGCTTCAGCAGTGATGAACTGTGTGTTTAAAAAATGTGAATTACTGTTATTGTATACTGTAATTGATTACATGGGCCGGGGGGAGGTATCAAAGAACTTTGGCAGGTTGTGTTGATGCTCTTAGTTGAGTCTTGAAAAGTAAATATTAACGCTACAGAAATGCATGATTTTCAGTATATTTTTGTCTTTGTTTGCATTGTATAACTTTAACGAGTGAGTTGAAAATTATTTAATTTCCTTAGGAAAAAAACCTGACACCGTTGAAAATGCCAGTGTTATGACGACGAGAAATGCACTGTTTTTATTTTATCTAATTTAAATTTACTTTCCCACTGTCTTTAAGTTGAGAAGAACTTAAGCTACGAGTTGCCGATTTAGCTACGTTAACAAGGAGAAAAAAATTGAATGTTTACAACCAGGCTTCGAGATTTGCATGTGCGGTGTGCATTTACTAACCCCAGACCCCTTCTAATTGCACAGACCCCACGCCAGCTCCAACTGAGGTGCGTCCATTTCCCCAGATGAGCATTTGTAGGATTCCTGCTGCACCACTCCACCACAATAGGTCGTTCTTTTTTTTTTTTTTTTTTCCCCCGTTGAAAAGAGGCTGTGGACTGAAAAAAAAAAGCAAAATAAGCCCCGGGCTGAAAGGCCTGGGCAGGCCTGAGTGACAGGGGGGGCCGGGGGGGGCCGGGGAAGGACTATGCGTATCCAAGCAGCAGAGACTGCAGCCTGACGTGTGGTTTTAATGACCAACACGCAGGTCAAAAGCATTTTGCACAGTGTTTGTTTTCCTGTCTTGCACTTACAAATAAGGTCTATGGGAGTAGCATGGAAAACGTTTGCTGTTTTTTCCTTTTTTTTTTTTTTTTCCCTTTTTTTTTCTCTGCTTTTGTTTAAAATTTGATCGCCTTAACTACTGTAAACATAGCCTATTTTTGTGCTTAAGATACTGAATGGAAAACTCCATTGTGTATTGCTGGACTGTTTTGGAAATATTTGGTCAAATGTGTGTTAATTTGGCTGTAATGGCATTTAAAACAAAAAAAAAGCTGTGAAAATGGCCTTGGAGCGTTATCTTTAGTTACTTGAATAGTTTCTAGGTTTAAAACTACATTCTTTTCTTAAGTTAGAAAAGACAATCAGTGTCTGAGGAAAATGGACTTTCTCTTGGATTTTTTTGTGGTCCTCGTGAGTGATTGCTTTTTTCCTTTCCTTAGTTTCACATTCTTCTTTTGTTCTAAAACTTAGACTGACATCTAGCTTTGACAATCATAGTATGTTTTATTTTCCTGAGGAGGGAATAACTTATAATGCTGTTTAGTTTTGTACTATTGGTGTGTTGGTGAATTTTTAAACTGTGTGCTAACTGCAATAAATTATATGAACTGAGAAATCAATTCCCTTGTCTTTTTTCCCTCTTTTAAATTATAGTTATGGAGTATTTTTTATATTGTGTAACTTTATTACTTTTGTACAGACTTCTATTGCTAATTGTGTATGGAATATGTTTTCAGTATGCTTTTGGGCACTTTGTTGCTACCATACATATTTACATCTCACTTAACATTTAAAAAAATTAAATGCTTGTGTTTTGAAAGCATTTCTCTGTGTGTAGCTCTCGATCATTCTGTAGAGGTATTTTTAAATAATTATTATTTTTTACTTCCGCAAAGACTTTTGCAGAAGCAATCTATCGAATTCCAGAAATTTTGCTGCCATGCAAATATCTGTTCAGGCACACAATTCCCTTTGTAGGCTTAGGCACTCCAAGGAGCTCTCTTGGGCTCACTCTCTTGATAGATCAGCCTCTGTGAGAACAGTAGAGCAGAAGGCAACAACTTAATCTGAAGCACTGGCCGGGTACTGACTGGCTGTCAGTGTTATAGTAGGCAGTCAAAATGTCCAGACTACTGGTAACACATCAAAGCTATCTGGACTACAGAGGAAAATTGAAATAATTCTAAATCTTTTGGGTATTTCTCTTACAGACTAAATGTTTCTCTCTTATAAAAAAAACAAACAAAAAAAAAAAACCAAAAAACTTAGCTAGACCTTTGAAAAATACCTGGTTTAGATGCTTGTTGCAGGATATACCCAGAATTCTTGTTTGAGGCTGCTTTATCCTAGGAACAAGACCAGCACTGTGGAGTCCAATGGGAATATGAAAGTAGAGCTAAATTAGAAGGCTGGAACAGAGACAGCAGGGCCAATTTGATGTGGGGAAAAATACCTTAATTTAAACATTTCATTACACTTATCATCTGCCTAGGTGCAACTCAGGTTGTGCAGAGACCAAGTGAACCTCGGTGCGTAAGGTATTCTGCTTATCTTCCTATGTTGGCAGTAATTTGTATGTAGCCAAAATGGTCTTTTTCATTGTTTTATTCTTTATAACAATTTTCAATCATCATTTGCTGTGTTTGCAGTGTGGGGTTTTTGTGTTGAGATCTTTTGAAAACATTTCCTTCTGTCAGTGTTAGCATCTCCAGTCCGGTCACATGGAATTCTCTGTTTTCTAGCAGCAGACCTTTTCTGTAGGCTTTCATATGGTAGAATATTATGTGTAGTTAAGACGGTTTTAAGTATCGTCAAGACTGAAAGACGGCTAATATTGCAGTGCTGAAATCTGTGCAGCTGATGAGCTTTGGCTGTGGCTCCAGGCAGATTCACCATTTGTTCTCTAACATTAAGATTTTCAAGGATTGTGGATTCCCAAATAAAACTAGACTTAGAAGGAGTCCTTGTTCAGAAGGGAACAGAAAACAAAACATAGCTCTTAGTGACAAAATAATTGAAAATACTCTTTTTACTTTGTGGTTTATCTAGAGATGGTTTTGTATGTGTGCAGCACACACTTGTGGCCGTCAAAGTGTTTCTTCAATGAAAAGATGAAACATACCCCCGTGTGTTGCTTCTCTCCACAATGATTAATGTACTGACTTACCTAAATAGCCATAGCACTTTTCTTCTTTCTTCTTTTTTTTTTTTTTTAATACAGTCCCTAGATAATGAAGCATGAATAAGCATTTTATTTGGCTTGAGGATATTGTGGTAACAAAATCCTCACCGTTCGCGTTGCCATGATGGTTGAAGGCAAGGCGCGGGACTGGAAGCTGCGCTCTAAACTCCACGGGTTCAGACAACTTTCTCTGACTGGTGATAGCCATCACTTTTTAACTGTGAGTACTTCAAGACTGACTCACAGGGAAAATACTAAATATATAATTTAGCTATTTTTTTAGATCACTGCCTATAGCAGCTTAATATTCTTTTAGTTACGAGTGTTTTCTCTAAACTGGAGCTTAGGGTTTGGTGGGACAGAGACTTTTGAACCAGGCACGGCATTCTACAGACCGTCTGCTTACTGAGATCTGTGTGTATTAGGTGCAATTTGAAAAACTTGGTAGGAGTATAAAACAAAACTTTCTGGCCAAGGAAGGGAAGGGCTTCTCATTGTTTTTCCTGCTCTCCTGCCTTAGGGTAAAAATGAGCGCCAAACAATTGCATGTACTTCTGTTGACCCTAAATGAAGCCAGTATATTCCCTCACCACTTGCATTGCCTTGTTGGAAGCCTCAATAAAATTTAAAAATTATTTTGGAAAGCTACAGATTCCCTTTTGCCCCATGCTGGCTCACCTGCTCGGGCAGGGCACTGCTGCTCTCTCTCCCTGCGACAGCGTAACTCTGCTTTCCTTCTACAGATAATGGAGCAAGTGATCTGTTGGTGGTGGACTGACTGCCTCCCACCTCCCCCCCAGCTGAATCTGCAATAATCAAATGCTCTAACTTTTTAATTGATTCCTAAAAAGCAACTTCAAAAATGCATTTTTCCAGCCTACTCAAAAATGAAATCCTGAGCCCCCTGTTTTATGATCAGCGATGCTGCAGCAATTTGTTGCTGAGGCAAACTTGGAAGGGGAGAAAATTTCTACCTGTTCCCTCCATGCACTTTGAAGCAATGCAAATTCCTTCAGAATGAAGGTGAAATGTGATTCAATCCTGCAAAAAATACCCCAAAATTAGAAAACTGATGATAAAATGTTGTCATATAATTCTCCATGGCCAGGTTCTCAAACTTACACGTTATTAACACTCTTTGTCCATGTGATTTCCAAACTGAAATATATCCAGATTATGGGCTTTTATTAAAGAAAGCTAACCAAAGCATTAAGGTTTTCTTACTGGCACAGTAAATGTGAATTTTAACAGAATTGTCTTATATTTTTAAAGGGAGGAAAAAACAATGCAAAAATCTTTTGGGCTCTTCCAAAATATTCTACTTCAGGAGTCCTGTGAAAATTTTGTAACTCTTCATTCTGATTTTAATCATATTATTAAATGTAGTGATTTTGGTAGTAAAAATATATTCTAGATGGTAAGAACAGAGTTGGTCTTTTATCTGTATGAGCATTTTTGAACTGAAAATGGAAAGGTTCTCTTTTGCTGGCAAATGTGGACAGACAGAGGAAGAGTCCTGCTTCTTGAAATCTACAGTCAGCAGCTCCTGCTAGTGTGATAAAATTCTGCTAAACCTGTGAATGGGTCTTACCAAAGAGAAATGGTCCTTTTTGGAAAGGTTATCCATTTTGTTCTCATAGGCTAAAAAGGAAGCATTCCTTTCAACCAGTTGTCAAACTGAAATGCTCTTGGTGCAAATAATCTGCAGTTTACACAGCGCTGCCGAAGCAGGAGAGGGGTGAGCCTTGTGCACAGCCAGGCAGTGGGAAAGCCAAAGGTGCTACAGGCTGAACTCTGGCAGGGATGGCAAATGCTACAGGCATTTCCAGTAACAGAGATGTTTGCAAAAAAACAAAACCCAAATTATTTCTTGTTTTCAAAAGTAATCCATATTTGAGCTGGAGTATTTCTCTTACATTGGACCTTCTTGGGTTAGTAAATTTTTCCAACTAACTGAACTCATTTGTCTGTTTATTATCCATGGTTTCATTTTGCTTTAATCCAGTTTCTTGCTTTCAGGCTTGTTTTCCTTAGAAGACAGTCGCTCCACTAAAACACCGTCGTGTTCGTGCAGAATGGACACAGTTTTCATTCTTGATAACTCCTTAACATCAACTGTTTGTGGCAGGGGGACACAAGTGCTCACTCCTGTGCAAAACGGTCCCCTCACTTCATGCCTCTCCTGTACCGCAGCTGTTTCCAGAGGGCCAAATTTTCTTTTCTTTTGAGACATTACAGCCTGGCTTTAGCAAGATTTTGCTTGGGGCTGCAAAGAAGAAGAAAGGTAGTATGCAGTCTAGCCTCCAAACTGAAGTTAATGTGTTATTGGGTATTTTAGGAATTGCAGGAAACAAGCGTTTGAATGCGAAATACAGCAGGGGAATATTTTTTAGGGCATTTTAATGTGCAGCATTCTTAAAATCAGTGTTGTGTTTTAAAATGCATAATTGTATATGAACGTATGTGTGTGCACGTGAGGAAAAAGTTAAAAATAACTTGCTAATTTTTATCTAGGTGTGCATCAAAATCATAGCCTGAGTAATTCCTTAAAGATCTTTTGAAGATGTGTTTAGTGTTCATACGTAGCAGCCAATACGACGTGGTCTCGTGCAACCTTGCTTGTGATTGCTGGAGTTATCAGTGCTAATCTGAGCACCAAGAAGGATTTTTTTATGCCACGTCCAGAACATGCCAGATAGGGATTTACACAGCACATCCCCAGCCATAACAACCTAGTGCATGAAACCCAGCTTTAAATTAGTAAAATATTTAAAGAGCAAGTTAAATGTACATCATGACTTCCGAAAGGATTTAACTGGTAAAGCAATATGTTACTGCCTCAGTACTACAGGAGGTATATTAAAAGGCTTAACTGTCTCAAAACAGCTCCACGGCATGGTATGCGCTGTATCTGGATGTAAATCTAGATAGGGATTTAAATATTTCCTTCACAACCTTCCAAAAATACAGTTTGGTTAAGTCTTATTTATATCTATTAAGAAAATAAAAACTAGTCTTGATACTGTATTTTATGCCTTTGTCAAATAGTCTTCAATTTTAGCATTAAAGCTACTTTTTTTAAACTTTTGGATGTGTTCCCAATATACATTTTGCAATTTTTTTTTTTTTACAATTTTAAAAATGTACTTTATCTATAAATAAAACTCCTGGAAACTGATAGAGGTTTATCATACAAGATATAATTTATTTTCGACTACATTTGCCACGTATTCACACTTAGTGAGGATTCATGTTGAGATAATTTTGGAAATTCGTACCAAGATAAAAAATATATTTAAAATCTTAATGAAACATATTCTGTCTTCATAGGCTATAGCTACCAGGTCTTAATTTTTTGTAGCTTATTCTCTCTTTTTTGAAGTAGTTTGACTGGCACCATGTATCCAGAATATGATTTCTGTTCATAGATTATTCTCAGGCTTAAATACATGACAGCTTGAAAACACTGTAAATACCAGTATTTCATTATTTTCAAATGACTGAGTGACTTTTAAGAAAAATCTGTGGTTTAACGAGCTGAGACTAACTAGGAAATGCTTTTTTTTTTTTTTTTTTTGAGAACTAAAGATTTGTACATCTCTGAATTAATTATGAGGATATAATTTAATGAACACAGGTACACTGGGCTCTCTGTTGACAGACAAACATACCTCTGCAAGTGTTGGATAACTCATTGCAACATACTTCCAAGGTTTTCTCAAGTCTGCTACTCAATACTTAAAAGAAAAGGCTTCTGAAGTATAAGATGAACCCAAAGTTGTGTTTTGCCCAATTTATTGCAATAAACGTAAATTATTTTTCATTAAAGATTGGAAAAGCCTTCCAAAAACAAAGCCTTTTAAAAAGTGAGGAAACGAATGCTGTATAGCAGTATTTCACTCGGGAAATTTCTTATTCTTAGGCTAAATTTGGATCAAGAAACCTATGCATTTTAAAATCTCAGTGAAGAAACCTTTTATGCCCATAGCCAGTAGTTAAAAATGAGAGTAGATCAAGCTTTTTTCTTTCTCTTTGGGACTGCTAATTTTAATGTGCTCTATCATTCTCTCTAATCTATAACATGAAGTTTGCAGCATGAAAGAAAAGGTGGGATTCCTGCTGAACAGAGAAAATACAGCAGAGCTGTATTCACCTTGCAGCCTGAGGGTGTTGTGTCGGGGTGAGGGCATGAGGCAGACACTGGGGTCGTTCGTGGGGCCCAGCCAGACGGTTCCCTGCTCCTGCCAGCAAGACGGCCAGGGGTCAGCATCTTGTGGCAAACAGCTCCTTCATCCCCAAACGCCAGCAGGTTTGTGGGCACGCTTCTGCCAGAGGGATTGAAAGTGCCTGAAGCGTTGCTTCTGGGAAGACGCTGGATAACGTGGATTCAAACAAGGCATTAAAACAACTGTGCTCACACTTCCTCAGCAGAGAATGGAGACGGGAGCGCTCCCTGCCCACCCTGGGCCAATGGATGTGCAATTCTCAGAAGTACTTGATGGTATAATCTGATTTTAAAGTGTTCCTAGTGTACCCTGAACTAGGAATGCTGCTGGATAGTCTGGAGCTGGATACCTGGGTGCTGTACTGCAATACTATTTAAAAAGGAGTATGACAAATGTAAGGGTCTGGTCTCTCAACCCTTCTTCATGGAATGTGAGCCTGAGGGCGAGCGGAGGTGTTAAGATTTGGGACCTACCTGATGTGAGCTACATATGAGTCACCTTCAAGACAGTGAGTAGATGACTAGCACTCGTCCTAATGTTAGCCTTCTATTTTAAGTTGATGCTCTTCAGATTCAGGGCTCCCCCACATGAAAGCACAACCATTTAGTGTTTTAGTTGTTGTGTTTTTTTTTTTTTTTTTTTATTGAGAGCCTTTGATAGGTCCTACAGTTGTTCATAGCTGAGCCAAATCCTTTCAGTCCAAAACTGCCTGCGTTAATAGCAGGCAAAATTTTGCTTTTGGAAAAACCCAGCCACTTTGGGTAGCTATTGTTACTTTCAGAATAGGGTAGGAATATGTCTCTGAGGCAGAAAAAAAGTATTTGCAAAGACGTCAGTTTACCATGTATTACTGAAATTTAATATTGATGTTCACCTTTTGAAACAATCTTATCTCCTTTTATTTAGAAGAAGGAGGATGAGCCTGTGCTTTGGACTGTGGTGAGAAGAGAGGCAACATCTGTAAAGAATGGCTTTTTCTTTTTTTTTTTAGAAGAGGGATAAGCACATTGTTAAAAGAATGAAGGAAATTACAGAAAAATGAGGTTTAAGGGAAAGCACATGTTGAAAGACAGAGCACATTAATCAGGCAATGGGAATGGGAGGTATAAAGACTGTTTTCTACACCACTTTGATTCTTATTAAGGACAAAAGCATTATTAGATTTTTTTTTTTCCTTTTTTTTTTATTCTGGCTCTTAGGAAGAAAGCAATATACCACGGCAAGGTTGGGAGCCTCACTCCTAGTACAGTCCTGGAAGATGAAACATTTCTAATTCATCTCAAAGGCTTCTTCTTTTTTTTTTTTTTTTTTTTTTTTTGAACAAAGAAAAGCAAATCTCCTCCTCATAACTTTACAGATGTCAGAATCACGGTTTTTAAGCCCATGCTTGAAGTCTCATTGTTGGGGCAGTGCAGGACCCCATTCCTGGAGCAGAGGTCCCTGCCTTTCTCCTGCTCTCCTGCTGAATGAGGCAGTGGGAATGGGAAGTCAGTGGCCAGTGTTGCTTGGTAAAATGATATGGCTAATTCAAAGCCACTGAACATATTGAAGAAAGATGAAAAAAAAACCCCAAACAAAACAGAGAATGAAAATCATCAGTGAAAGTCATGTTTTTCCTGAGGCTGGATGCGGTTTTTGATATTTCAGAGTGTTTTCATCACATCTTCTGTGCTACCTCTCCAGCCCCTTTGTGCACCATGTTTGATGCCTGATGTTAGGTTTGGCTCCGCGCCTTTCTGCTGTCGGCGGATCCGATTTGAACGCGTTCTCCCAGAGTTATTTGTTGCTAAGAGAAAACAATTTTCAAGTCCTCTGGAGAACACCAGAGGAGTATGGTTAAATAAAAGTTCGTCCCTAGGTTCTGGACAGAAATTAAGTTAATTATGGAAGTGTTTGTTCCATCACAGATCCTTCTGAGATACTTGCTGGTCTTCAGTGGGCACTTGCTGCAACCCCTGGTTTGTGTCTATGCTATTTATTTAGAAAAATAAGGAAGGGCTAATGACTTCAGCTGTAGCATTTTTCCAGGTTATGTGCATACTCCTGCAACTGCCCCATTTCCTTTCCACCTCCCCAGCCTCATTTTTCCTGGGAGACCGTTTTGCCATCCCGGGTACATGCCGTGAAGGAGGCTTTCTCCCGTTGTGCCGTGTGGAAGCGGGCTGTGAATTTCGGCAGTCGGCAGCGTGGCTGTGAGCGTGCAGCCTGGTGCCTGTCAAGCATCTTGTTAGCACAGCATCCACAAGAAAACTACTCCGAGAAATACAGCTGGGGGGTTGGAAATCACTGCAAAACCACCCCCCCCCCCCCCCCACCCCCCATTTTTAAACAGAGCTCTTGTGCATGACTGATGGGGGGTGGTGAGGAGAAGGAGGGAACAGGGAGGGGAGTTCACCCCTAAAATTCGGATTTACTTTCCATCTCAATCCCATGGAAAGTGCTGCTGCCTGAGCATGCAGCAGCCACACAGGGAAGTGAGGTCAGCAAGGCAAGGGAAGTCAGTACAGAGACTGGTTGCAGGTTCATGGCTCTGTCGCTCTCCTTGTGGGGAAGGAGAGGGAAGCACTCCTGGTCCCATGGGGTGGCAGCAAAGCAGGGAGGTCCCTTCATCACCCCCTTCCCCAGCCTCTCGGTGAAGGGTGAGAGTGCTGCGGCACCAGTGCAGGGTGTCCTGACCCCTCAGTTCAGCTGGACTTTGCCATATCACAGCTGCACAGTGCATTTCTCCAGGCCGTGTGCTGCTCCTGGATGAAGGATCCCCCTCCACAGCCAGCTTTAAATGACAAGTCCTACCCTACACCTTGGTCAGAGTAAGGGACACAGTGGCCCTCGTCTTTTTGTTTGCTTGGTTTTTTGGGGCATACTCTAATGTTTTGGAAACTCTTGCCTGATGATGGTCTCAGAGAAATTTCAGTCTCCAGCCGTCCATCCTCCTGGGGCCTCGGCTTGGGCACATTTGCAAGCCAACCAATGACACAAAAACATCCGAGTGAGATCTATTTTTTCCTTCTCCTTTGTTGCTTAATGGATGACTCAACTTTCTTTTGTGACTGGATAGCTTTAATTTATAGTTTTTAGGCGAGCGATCGTTCCTCTCATTATTTTGGGTTAAATATTCTTATTTGTTGATTATTTAATAGTTTGTTTGGATAAAGATGGAAGAAAAAAAAAAAGCAGCTTGGTGCCATAGACTGAGTCCAAAAGAAATTAACTGCTCTGCTGCACATATTGGAGCAGGGAGTTTGCGGAGAATGCAGCCCCGCTAATGGACTGGCAAACTGATAAAGGCTTTAAAGATTCCATATAACCCCACGCTACCTCGTTTTATTAATTAACTCTCTATGCTTTGTAGCAAGATTGTCCTGGCTATGGAATAAATGAGTGGAAGGAATGGCCAGTATACATTAAACATCATTTTACGCTTAGCCTTGTGGAGAATTAGGGTTTGTGAGGGGTTTGGGGTGGGGTTTTTGTTTTCCAAATATCCTTCCTCTGCTGAGGTTTTTCTCTGGGTTGAAGCGATGAATAAGGTGAGGGATTGCACCTGTGAGGGGTGCCCCTTGATGGCATCCCACAATGATGCCAAAAGTGTGGCCTGGGCGCACTGGGACAGAGGGCTCCCACACCCAGGGCTCTGCATATAACCCACCAGCAGAGGGAAAACGGGGGTCTGGGTGCCAGGGATTGCAGTTATTCCCGTGAAGGGGGGACAAGGAGCAGCCCCAAAATTGAGGTGCTGCTCCCAGCAGCGGTGAGCGATCGTTCGCACACAGCGATTGACTCCTCAGTTCCGCGTCCTGGGGAACAGGCGCTGTTTTGATGGACTGCTTTATTTAATCACTGTTTATCTGGAGAACGGCTCCGCTAAGGCATTAAATATTTCCGTTAAATAAAGGTCATTGTGAATTAAGTTTTTTAATGATTCACTAAATATTAAAGCTGGTTTTTCTTCTGCTGCATTAATTTTCTAATATTCCCTCTGTGTGTTTTCTTTTACAGGACATTTAGATTATTTTAAAGCCTGTTAGCCAAAAAGGGGCAATAGATAAGACAAAAAAATTTATTTATTTATTTGTTAATTTAAACCACTGTGATTCGTGGGACAGAGTTCATTGATGCGTCACACCATCCACTCTCTGTCTGGACCAACGCAGGGTTTTTTTGTGTGGTTTTTTTATGGTGTGGGGTTTTTTTCTAAAACATTACTTCTTGGCAAACTAGATATGCAAATGCCAGAATACACTAAAACCACATTTAATTGGACCCACTTGCCAACTTCTTGAACACAGCTTGGATTATTTCACTGGAGGCTGCTTCTGTTAAAAGATGGGGGAGGAGGAAGTGGCATATTGACAGGGCTTCAGATAATTTTTTTTCCACTAGAAGTACAACGATGCCATGAGCCAAGTTTGGAAGTATTTTACTATGTTTGATAATTATTATTATTAAAGGATATTGTAAACATATGCATTTAAGTGGAATGTAATGGGAATACAATCATGTCACTGATTTAGCTTTGGATTAATTTTCAACTTTTTTTTTGAGGGGTAACTGACTCCTGCAGTAACTGGAACCTGTGTGGCTCTGTGAAATGCTGATTTAGAGAGCGGACGTGTATCCTTTTCCCTTGCTAAATGAGCTGATTAACAATAGTCATTCCTTTAGGAGATCTGTGAAATTTTCATCCCTCACTAGCAACCAATTAAATATAAACCATGTAATAGGATTAAAATGACAAGGTTTACAGAGTTCCTAGCAATTTCAAGTGTACATATGGATGCATACGTTATACTTTGGTATTTCAAAGAGAAAGAGAAACCATAATAAATTATTGCCCCAATAACACCGATTCTCTGAAAGCTGATAGGAGGGGATTACAGTCTCTTTCCAGAGCCCCTTTTGTAGGCTGAGGGCCACTTGCAAATGTGGGTGAGTTGTGGGGCACCAAAGAGCAGATTTGCTGATGGTGGAGGCAGCCGGGAGCCTGGGTAGGGGCAGGCACCAGCGCTATCGCGGGGGCTTGGTGCAAACTTCGCCTGTGCCGTGTACTGCCCCGCGGAGATGGGAGCGGCCCCGGGGTGCTGCGGCCACCCTGCTCATAGCGATTTGGTGGGTGCCCTTTTGGCCCAGGGAATAATTCCGCCTGATGCACCAGGGCATGAAAGACGCTTTGTCTCCACCTTTATCCTTACAGTAAGAAAAGCCTCGGTGCAGGCAGGCTGCTCCCCTGCCCACCACGGTGGCTGGGCAGGGATGCAGTCAGCCGCCCTTGTGCGCAACTCCTCACGGTGACGGCAAAGCTCCCAGTTTTTCCCAGCCCGTGACCTATCGCAGCGCCTGGCTGCCGGCGAGCAGGAGCCACGGCTGCTCCCCTCCGGCGGGGTGCCCTATCCCACCGGGATGGGACATGTGGCCAGGCCCTGGCACGATACCAGGGGCTGAATGAACAGGAGGGGCGGGAGTCGAAGCAAACAAACAAATATTTCTTGGTGTGTGCAAGTTGTCGGAGATGTTGGTTTTCAGTGTCAGCCTCAGCTTTTTCTGCAACCGCCTCCCAGTCGAGGGTTTTGCACTTCTTTTTATTCCCATTTGCGATTTGGGGCAGCAGATTGGATGTGACGGGGTGAGGTGAGGACAGGAGCAGAGCGGTCCTCGCAGCACAGCACAGCACAGCACAGGCAGCCGTCGGGGGGGACCCACACCTGCCCCCATCTCCGTTAGCAAGCACTACCTCTCCAAGCAAGGCTCGCTCCTGAGGCTAAAACATGGTTTCACTGTCTACGAGGGTTTGGAAAAAAAAAAAATAATGTCACATAATAGTGGCATTGCAATTAGGGAAGAGGCGTCACTTTAGATAATGAACATCTTTTTAAGGTACTTATGCAATCTGAAAAATCATAGCTGGGCTGGTTGTTCTTTAATCTTGCCATCTACCCAAAGCAAATTTGCAAAAGAGAGGGTTTATTGTCATTAGAGGAATTCTTTCAGCTATCAGAGGAGAGAACAATTTCTTTGTCATTAGCAAAATCCCTGGCTTTCTTTCAGCACATAAACAGTTTACACGATGCAGTTTTAAAATGTGCTTGTCTGTAAGCCTTCGCAGGAGCCTGAATTGTGAACATTTCGGCGTTTGGATGTAAAATCTGGGATCTCAATTTAGCCTTCTGTAAATGCAAGGATGAAGGGCAAAGCACAGATCTGGGCATGAATTTTTAAATTAAGGGTATTCAGTTTCACAGTTTTAGGATGGCACCTATATGCAGTCGACAACCAAGATGTCTGAGCAGCTCACAGTCTGGAGTTTATTCTTAAATAGTCTGTGAGGCCTGGATTGCCTATTGTCCCCCGTACATAAGGTTCGGAGATGCATTGGCCCAGACTACGCCAGCAAAACTTCTCCTTACAAACCTGGCAAGCCACAGCAGTAGAAAAGGTTTGAAATAGTTTGTGTCCCTTGTCACGGCACCTCTGCTGATCGCAGCATAATGGGGGCTGCCTTTAGAGGGATATTACATTCTTCCCTTCGGTTAGATCATTACACTCGGGAGCAGGGGTTTTTTAAGGATGTCCGAGAAAAAGCCGTCACCTGCTGCAGTGGACTGTAACTGTGTTTGGGTGGTGGAACTGTGCTGGCGAGCCCTTGCTGGGGCACACAGAGCCAAGGAGATCAAGTGATCATTCCAAGCCTTGCAGGAAGCTGGTGCCAGAAAAGAGATTGCAGCACAGTCCCTTGCATTGCCTCTCGGTGTCCCGAGCACTGAACCGTGCCATCTCTAGTCCTCGCTCTGTTTAAAAACAGTAAAGGGACGGTGTTGAACCAGAGCTTTGTGTTAGAGCTCAATGATCAGCACCCCAGAAAAGAGATCAAAACCTTTCAATACCATACAAATCAGCTGCCTGAACATAAAGATGAACCTAAGCCAGTGGCTGTGGCAATCTGTGGCCAGTAAAAATGAAAGCAATTTATTTCAGTTAATAGAGAATTCTTTTTTCTAAAAGAGCAACTGAGTTTCTCTGATGGGCCTGGAGAACTGGTGTGTGAGGAGGTCAGCTGGCCCCACCCCCTGCTCAAGCAGGGCTCCTCAGAACAGTCTGCCCAGAACTGAGTGCAGACGGCTTTTGAGCGTCTCCAGCTGCAAACACCAAGCAAGACAGGTGCCATTTTGCTTGACCAGTTTTCCAGAGAACTGTGTTTGTGCATGGGAGCAGAAATGCCTTACCTGCAACTACACTGGACACGAAGTTATGGACCCAGAATCAGTAGGGACACCACAGCTGCCCACCCCAGCATCTCCTATGCTACCAATAGCTCTTCTAACACCACAAGGCAACTACTTTGCACTGCAGAAGTGTGACGTCTGCAAGACTAAAGCAGCTTTAGAAACATTTGAAGGCAAAGCAGCTCTTGGATATGAAGGTGGTATTTTGGAAGGGGCAGTGGCCAGTTTGCCTGCTTTTAAATTAGCTGTGATCAAGGGAAATGGCAAGACATTTCCAAGTTGCAAACACGTCAGTGTTTAATCTTCCTTTTAAACAGCTGAACAAAGTTGCTGGTTTTAATAAACTTGAGTTTGAATCAAATGAGAAAGCTTGAGGTCAAATCTTACTTGAAAGCAATCCTAGCAATCTCTGATTAAGAGGTGGTCAGATAAAATTTGATAAGTCAAATCTGATCCAGATTTTTTAAAATGCAGGCAGATTTCAAAGGCTGGGTCATTACAGAACGTGAGATTTCTGTGAATCAGCATGTTACATGGTCTGATGTATTGAGACTCAAACAAATGTTAGACATATGGAAAGACCTCTATATATAATGAGAGATGTAAAAAACAGAATGACTGTTTAATTTAGAAATAAGATAAGGAAGAGGGGCATATTAGAGGTATATAAGGCAGTGACTAGCACAGCAGAGATAAGCCAGTGCTTCTGTTCACTGTCTATGAGACTGTAATTTCTATTTACTGACACATAAGCACTAGAATATTTGCTCCAAGCATGGGTAATATACCACTCTGCCACAAGATACCTGTTCTTGGAAGAGCATATAAAGGTTACAGAATCTAGAAAAAAAATGTATTTATATGGATAATAAGCTATAAATCATGTTTTAGTGAGTAAGCCAACTAAAGCTTGGGAAAAAATGTCCCCTGTGAGCCACATATTTCCCAAAAATGCCCCAAATAGAATTCTAGTACCTTGCTCTCAAGGACCTGTGGCTGTCAGCATGAGCAGCAAGTGAGACAGGTCATTGATCTGCCCTGTGATCTGAAAAAAATTACTACATTTTTTTCTGTAGTAACTGCATCCCAGATGTCCTTCTGTACTTGGAAAGAGCCACTCCAAATGTGGCCCAAGGGAACAGGATAAGTGAATCCCAGGGCCTCAGGAAACACAAAGCAATCAGCGGCTGGAATAACCCTCCTGCCCTGGAGGTTGCATTTGGTGTGGCTTGAAAAGGGACTCAGGGCAGCCTGTGCCAAGTGTAGGCTGGCTCTCAAATCAGCGGCCACTTGACTACGCTTCCCATGTCTGGTTTGGCTGGGGACCCGTCTGACTGTGGCACGGTGGCACCACTGGCTGAGGGCCGGGCAGGCGGGGTGGGGCTCACCCACAAGCTACGCATTTCTGTGGGGTTTGGTCAATGTTACAGTGATTCTTCACATCCTTCACCAGGCTGGTAGGCAATAGCACTCTCACTCACAACTGGGAATGCAGTCAGCCTCCTCCTTGCTGGATGGGAACTGTGTTAGGAGCCAGGCTGGCTCCATGAGACTGCTTTTCTGGGAGAAAAAGCAATGTGGCAAGAAACGTACATGCCCAGACCAAATGGCAGCAAACTTATGGTAAAGCCCCTGCATATAATCTATATTCTAATTAATACTCTGCATTGTCTAATCAACAGAAATCTTCTGGCACGCACGGTCCGGTTTGCACACTATTCAGCAGAGAGGCTTTTCTAGCCTCTCCATAGATCAGAGTAATTAAGCAAAGCTGCTGGAGGGGCTTCCCCCTGTAGCTTCTTGAATACTGGGAAGGGGGAATGGCACTGAAAAAACCCAGGCAACCTCTGGCAACCTCCCTCAGCCCTGGAAGGCTCTCTGGAACAGAAAGAGGAAAAAAAATTGTCTTCCTTTGCTGCTGCTGTTGAGCTGGTCTCGCTCCCGTTGTCGTGGTGCCAGTGCCGAGAGCCCATCCTGCCTCCCTCGCACTGAGTGTACTGTCCGTCCTAGAGCAGATGCAAAGGCGGCACTGGGACCGCTCAACTTCAGAGCCTCTCCAGCAGCCTCCCAAGTAGAAGAGCACAGCTCTCCTCACAATATGCTGTGGGGGAGGAGGAAGGAAGGACTTTGGCCCTGTTTGCTTGTGCTAATTGATGGCTTCTGTTGCAGCTATTCACACTTTTAAAAGATGGTAACAAGTCTACTGATTTAAAAGCAAAGAATAAAAACCCAACAGCCTCAGCAGTGCGTTGGGTGCAGACAAAGCTGCGTTGAAGAGCACTCAGCAGAGGCGCAGCAAGGGACTGGGCAGAAGAAATGACCCACCTGCAAACACTGAGCTCTGCACAGATGCACAAAAATCCTAAAATCCTTCATTTGTTGGGATATACTGGGGCACTCTCCTCTGCAGTGGTAGGCTTTCAAGTCAGGGCTCAGCCCCGGCAGTGGCCTGCTCTGTGCTCAACCCCCGTGCCTCACCTTGCTCAGCTGTGGTGGCTTCTACCTTCTTTATAAAACATGTCCTATGCCCTTGACTTTAGTGCTCTCCAGGTGAGAAACATCTTTCTTCATGTAGCCTCCTCTCCACGTACCGGGTCTCCTGTGCTGGTGTGGACAGGTGCCCTGGGGCTGTTTGGAGAAGGGCTCTGCACCTCTGCTTCTCCCACCCTTTTCCTTGCAGGCATTGTCTTCTCCTGCTGGGAGAGCACTGTACCTTGCTTAGCAGTTTACATGGTAAATCTATATTGCAAGTTGGAGGTGTGATCACAACATGCCTGGGTGAAACCCCGCTTGCTTTAATTTAGCGAGCTGAGATATTAATTTCAGAGGAAGAAGCAGCAGTATGCACTTTGGAGCCTATGGTCTGGGTGGGCTTGCAGAGCCTGTGGTGTTTCAGCTTCCCTGGCATCGGTACCCAGGCAGCTAGACGGAGCGAGCTGGGGCGTGTGAATAAGCAGCACAGCAAGAGACAACTGCGCTGAGCAGAGGGAGCTGGGCTCCAGCCACACGCCAGGGACGCCACGGGCTCAGCGGGGCTCAGCCCGGGCATTTAACAAAGCCCCGCTGCCCACATCTACCCGCCCTCCTGGGGACCCACTCAACGCACCTCCCTACGCAGCAACTCAGTAATTCTGCTTTAAGGAAGGCAGACCCGGTTCTCACAGGGAATTTATCTCTGCCAGAGAGACCCCTGGCAGCCGCCGAGGTGAGTCAGCTGCTGCTGGCTGCTCGTCGGGTGCCTCTGAAGCGGCCGCGGAGCGGGGGAGGCTGTGTCCTCCCACTCTGCTTCCCGCCCTGCAGCCCTCAGCGGCATCTGCACACTGGCCTTTGCTTATTCTTGCAGCCCTCCACATACTCATTGTGATTCACATCTGGGTGCACTCAGCCTGGTAATTTCTTATTCTGAGAAGGTCACCCGAAATATGCGTTTAGCAGAAGTGCTCTCTATTTTGAACATAGAGAAACCTCATAAAAAGTCAGAAGACTAATGCAAGATAATAAACGAGATATTTAGTCATAGGTCTTCATCACATTCGCATTATAAACAGTCCAGCAATTATTTCCACTTGTGAGACAAGATTTAATTGTAAATCATGGGAAATGGTGAGATATATATTGTCTGGAGCAGGGTGGTAAACATATTTCTGGGTCTGAAGGGAGAAAATAAAGCAGAATGTGTGTCATAGTCCGTGTGGACCCTGAGCACATTTAAACCAAAGTGCATGTCACCCAGGCAGCAGCTGCTGTTCTCTAGAGCAGGACCACCAGCTTTCTGCTGAAGGCTCTTTCGTTTTAGCTACATTGAGGAACACTTTTCTGCTGTGATTTTGTGGTACCCAAGGCTTTGTTACTGCTTTCTTCCTATGAAGCTGCTTTTATTCCAACTTAAGCTGTTCCTTAAGCAGCACGAAACCAGCTCACAACTTAAATGGCAAATGCACGGCAGCAACTTCCCTAGCTGCAGAAGGTGATATAGACAAATCTGTTGCTGATACCAGCAAGTACTGAGCTGAGCCCCTGCTTCTCATTTGGAGTGCATTGCCGTGTCTCCTCTGACATGTTTCTTCATAGCACTGAAAAAGAAGCACTTGGAGAAACAGCTTTTCTACTTGGAGAAAGCTTTGACTCCAGGGTTGTAACTCAAGTGCTGTAGTAGGTAATCAGCAGAAATCAAAGCACTTACAGTTTTTTCCTATGTAGGAAGAGAAAAAATCCATTTATTTTAAGTAGTAGAAGCTGATTTTTCAGTTGGTTAACCCGATGGAAGAAACCTGTGTGGGGTGAACACTTGGATTTCTCATTTATTTGTGGGTTTCAACCATTCAGTCGAGTTGGTACTGCTGGTAGAGCAGCCGCTGGTCCTCATGTGTGTGCTTGTCGACTGCCCACCCTGAGACTGAGCCACCGTCCTTCAGCAAACAGTGCTGCGCCTGTGTCTCCTCTTCTGGCTGTGTGATTGCCAGAGACAGGGAACAGTCTGCTTCAGTTGGTGCCCTGCTTACCCAGTGAGTAAAACAGGGAGGAAACAGCAACAGCTTTGAAAGGGGGGCAGCCCCAGCCTGGGAGCAAAGCAGCTCTCCTGGTGCTGAAAACAAATAGAATGTGGAGAGGAGAAAGGAGGTGTTGGACTGTACCTAGCCAGGGAGGCTCGAGGGTCTGCATGGTTGAAAGCCTGAAAGTTGATAAGAAATAGACACTTCTCAGACCTTTCACCCTGTGTTTCCAAGGTAGTTTGCTGGTCTCCACACTGTTCATGCTGCAGTTTTCTGGCAAGTTCACGTAGATAATACTTCACAACTGAAATATCATACTGAAATCCAAAGAAATTTTAAACCTAGTGCTTACAATACAATACAGCTGGTTTCCAGCATTAGGGAAATTTTAAGACTGGAGTGGCTGTAACCTTACCATGTGCACCTGAACACCCGAGCAAAGCTACAGAACTGTATCCCGCTTCACCGCCCTCCTGCCTCCCCTCTCCTGGGCTTACCAGGCTCCAGAAAACATTGCCTTGTGATGCACATAATTTTTTCACTAACTGGAAATAGGAATCTTGCTCTATCCATTAGTTAGTGTATATGCAGTTTGTATATATAATATTTATATTTTTCCCCAAAGTTGTGAAATATATAAAATATAATTCCTCTAGCTGAGAGCTCATCATTCCCATGACAAGGTGCAATCAATAAATTATGCACCACTTGTGGTTATTCTGCATGTCAACTCATATTTCCATGTCGCTGTCCTGACTGTTACTGAGTGTTTGTGTTGTTGTACCTTTCCACCTCCTCAGTGTTGATTTAGGAGTTATTATTCTGGGCTCATAGTAACTGCAAGAAAATCAAGTTCCAAGTGTTTCTGCCAAAAGAAGGAAATGAAATGAGCAAGTCAACAGAAAATTCCACTTGTCAAACACCATTTGCTTACGACTACGGCTTTGTTAAGGAAACTTGCATTCGGACAAGTTACCCAAAGGAAACAATTCGCCTTTGCGGTGGGATAACCCTCGTGCCCGGCAAGGACTCCTGGTCGCGACAGCTGTGGTCCTCAAATGAGCGAACAGGAAAAAAAACCAAAGCCACTTCTGACACTTACAAATTATATCTCCTGAATAATGCATGACTCATCCAGATTGGCTACAGGAGGGGGGTACGGGGGGGATGCTTTTTCAATGGACAACCAGACGGATGAGGATTGTATTATAAGAAGAGTTTGACATACCAAGAAGGGAAAAAAAAAAAGAAAGAAAAAAAAAAGCCCAAGTACTCACACACACTTTGAGATTGACTGTCAAATCATTTCACATCTGTACCTAAAGCAAACAGACATAATGCTAACAGCTTGCTGGAGCTCAGAAATGCCACCCACTAATCAGTCCACCTGTGGAATTCTCAGTCCATCTTGCAAGTCGTGTACCCGATTGCCAAGACGCCTGACAAGAAAATGTATATTAAAATGTTGAGTAAGACTAGAAATACAATGTGGTGTAGTATAAACAGAATGCACTTGCTGGGCGGGAAAACAGAGATGCTTTCTAATTCCTCTTGCCATGACCCGGTGCCGCTTGCTCTTGCCTTTGCCGGCACCGGATGGCAGAGACTGCTTACTGCCCGAAAGGCACGTTCACCTCCTGTGCATGGTTGTGCCTCCCTCTGCTTTTGTGCAAAAATAATAAGTAAATAACAAAATAACTACCTGCTCTCCAAAGCCTCTATCCATCCTAATTACTTTTTTTTTTTTTTTTTTTTGTGCATGGATATCATTAACAATTGCTTAAATATAGGCGTTAAATATAGGAAAAAAAATTAGTGAGAAATAATCTCCCCTGCTTGATGAATGCACCCTTCGGGGTAAAACAAAGAGGTAATTCAAAGGAATGGTTTGTTGAGACGGTGCGTTGCGGGAGCACAATTCTTCCGGGCTAAATTACATTGAGGATTATAGCGCCGGATTGCCAGTCGCTGTTTAATGTGCTGGCAAAATGAACATTTTGCTCTTTTCATCTCCAAAAGGAATATAAAGGAATAAAAGGAGAAAGTTTACTGGGATTGTAGGAGGAGGCAAGAAGGGATGCGGAATGCCCCAGGGAGGATAATTATTCTGTGCAAGGCACCGTCAGAAGGTTACAGGGTTTGTGGTGTAGCGAGAGGCGGCGTGGCACAATTAGATGCTTTAGCTTCTCTTTTCTACACATCCTGAGCTTTTCCATTTGCACGGTAGCCGTTTTCTCTCTCTGAGTACAAAATGCTATTTTAACATCTGTTCTTTTAAGGCTATTTGCTCTGGGAAGGCAGTGTGTTTTGCCATAAATTTAGGTCATTAATTTGTATCTGTTCTTTGTTTATTTAAGAAACAGGACAAAAGGGCAGCTGCTGAAACATTTGGCTGTGCCGAGGGGTAGTGGGCTCGGCATGCTGGAGTTGTGTGCACGACCAGCTTGAGTTTGCATCCGCAGCTAGAGGACAGATCTTTATGGGAAACCTTTGCCAAGGCGTGTGGTGCTCTCCTCTCCAGTGCAGCCCTGCCTTCCTCGTTACCTGCGCGTGGAGGGGCTGCCGTGCGCGGGGACGGGGCGATGGGGACACAGATGGGGGCCACGTGCTGGTGGAAAAACAAAAACCTAGAGAGTTGTATGGGTACTCTGGTCTTGCTGTTGTTTCTGGGAGAAGTTTACAAAGGGACTGTTTTTCACTGTGTGGTCAGAGGTCTGCAGTTGGCTACCAAAGGTAACAAGCTACAAGCAAGTCTGACCTATATAATTAGATATTTATAAACAGAAGAACAATAATACCCAGGAAATTGATTGTTCACAGCACTTAATGCTCCTAAATTGCTCATTAAGTGCAGAATTATTTCAGGGGTATTATTGATATTATGAAACAATAAGAGAGGTTGTATTTATTTTTGTAAGCCAAATGGACTCAAAGAAATTGAATGTGCTTGAAAAACCATATTTTGCTTGTAACATCTTCTAATATGTTTAATCAGATCAAACAGAAAAAAATCACTCAGGTGTCTTGAAGCATCTTTCATTTCTACCTTCCCATTTGATATAGATAAATGGGTGTATCTCAGAGAGCCCGACATTACCATCTAGGCATGAGAAGCTCAACTTTCCAGTTAGAGCCAAAAGCTGAAGAAGTGCTGGTGAGCACACTGACTGGCACACAGTGCCTGCAGCCCAGCTGCAATCCAGCTCTCTGCTGCTCTGTGGGCATGAAGTTTCACTTCTCTCCTGAGCCCACGGAAACCAGAGAAGATATGTGTCAAGCAAGTCACTGCAGTGTGTCACTGAGTAACTTGCTTAAATCTGGTCTGGCTTCTGTTGGGGACAACAGTTGGTCTCATGGCAGCAACATCAGACCCAATTTTCAGAACTGGCCCCCAAACCGAGACTCAGTATATTCTTCATGGACACTGATCTTTAGAGAAGAAAATTAAAGGCAGTACTGATGCCATTTGTGTTTGGCGAAGAATTCCTCTGATCTTTGCTGGGTCTTTATACGCCATAAATCTTAAAGTGCTCCGGGTGCCCAGACACACATGGCAGCTCTCAAGGGCAGATTTTTAAACCAATTTAGGCTTTTACTTCCTTAATCAGTGGGAAGGAGCACCTAAATGTCTTTATAAATCTGGCTCTGAATCACACACTACTGAGGAGCACACTATTCAGCAAAATCCCAGTGTAGCTATTAGAAAGGGGATGAAACCAAAAGTGTTTTACAGAAGTATTTGGAGTTAATCCAGCATTTGTTGCAGATCCACCACCCTAAATACCGAGAGTGAGCATTATTAAGACCTTAGACTTGCCACAGTTTGACTCATGACCTCTAGTATCAAGATCCTCCTAATTGCCATCAAATTTGAGGTGAAGTTCATACCTCTTTTCTGTTGCCCTGACCCCACTACCACCCAGCCCTTGGAAGATTTTTTTCCCACTTACCCATAAGGCAGGCCCCTCTAGCTGTTCTTCATTTCCAAGGCTCCAACCATGTTCATCCCAGATGTGGACGTGGCTCAAGACAGGTGGGCTGGGAGCCAGAAGGAAGCAGGGCTGACTGGGAGAAGAAGTCTGGAAAGCAAGAATGGGCAGTAGTGAAGAAGTGGTGGAGGACTGGGGTTAACAGGAGGCTATGAGGTAAGCAACCCAGGTTGAAGCCCCTAGAAGCAAACACCTGAAAGAAGATCAGGGTTGAGGGCTATAAGCATTGGGCTCAGGGGAACTGAGACATTAGTTTGGTCCTCAGTGGACCTTGAGGTCCACCACAGACCTTAGTGTGCACCTCTGCTCTGCCCCAGCCTACCCAAATGGGAGGGAAGTGAAGCTGAACTGCTGTGAGCAGATCATCCAGCACAGAAATCTGCGGCAGTGTTTGCTTTACAATGTGATGAAGAAACAGTTAAAATTAAATTTCTCCAAGAGCATTTTTGGTGTGAAAGAGGAAGAAGGAGTAAGGAGATGGGGGGGTCTGCCAGGGTTTCATGTTCTACAGCAAAGGCAGCCCATATGGGTAGTGGAGAGATTTTCCTTTATTGCTGTTCCCCAGGCACTGCTGGCAGAGAATGTGCAAACTTATGTCTTAAAATTGGACTCCTTGCTGGACCACTGAGAAGATCAATGCAAAAGCTTAGGTGGGAGGGGATGCCACCTCTGCAGCCCTGGGATTTTGGAGGGCTTCTTGCTCCATGTGTGCTCCAGAATGGGCCATCTATGTGGGACAGTTCATTTTTATCTCTCCAGGTGATTTGATAAAAGAGAGCAAGAGACAAAACAAATCAGAAAAAGAAGAGTGAAGGAACAGTTCAGGGAAACAAACTACAATTGTCCAACCTTTGTGAAATAAGGATCTTCAGGAACATGCAATGTTTTGTGAAAGATGTGGATGATCGTCAACATATGTTTTAAATTAAATTTTCACTGAAAAAATATTATTTCCCTGTTGCAAATAATACAACATATTGTGAGTGTAAACTATTTCATCTCTGTAACTCAAAGGCTAAAGCCTACAGCTCTTGCTCATTCCTTACTCAAATAACACTCCTACTTACTTATGGATAAAGAAGAGATTTAGAAAGGGAATTAAATGCTGCATTCTCAGAAGCAGGACTGCATGGGTGAGAAGCAGGACTTGGGGCCAGATCTGGGAGATTAATGGTGTGTACTGTGTAAGGTTAGGCTTGTTTTTTTAAAGAATGGGCTACTCTGTTTGAAATATGTCAAAACTTCTTTGTGACTTTTGCTTTCTTCATGTAGAGTGAAAACTAGCAGCTGGAATGGGAAGATGAAATGCTTGAACCAAAATGGCTAATTCTCCATTCAAAAGCAACAGGTGGCTTGCTGAAGGTGGCAGAGGCAGTTCCTCTGCTAGCTGGGAACTCATTTACTGGTTATTACATCCAAGAAAGCAATGTGCTTTGCACATGTAACCTCTCTGCACTTTAACATCCCCATATGTAAAAGGAGAGCAGCTAAGCACAATACTCAGCTTTCTGACGCATTTTGGAGTCTTCAAATGGAAGCATTGCACAGATACATCAGTGTGTGTATGTGTGCTGCAAAATATACACACATATATGTGCAAATACACAGATGAGTTTTTTTAATTACATGTAATGGATATTGATATTGATATTTAATAAAATTGTATTTATATTCAACTCCAGTTTCACTCATGTCACCTTTGTATAAATGCCCCTTTCGACCTATGTCTCACCATCTTTTTTAGATCATTTTAAGGTACTGAAATGTCTGAGTAGATTATTCATTTCATGCAAAAGTCATCTCTTTGAGGACAAAATTTAAAAATGTCTAGTTGGAAAATGTTTAAAGGAAGAAGAATTTTAATGGCAATAAAGACTGATTTCACTAAATTCTGTGTTGTTTTAATTACAGAAGAGATACAGTTTCAAATAGTATCATGCCTTTCTTTTCTCTACTAACACTTTGAACTTCCTTGCAGTAGCATCAGGAGATTATTCTGTAGAAGATATTTCATGTTTTCTTACTATTTTAAACCAGTTTGATTGTATTTGAAGAAGTGTCCCCTACTCTATTTACATATGCAGCTGTCTCTGAAACATGAGTGAATTTGGCTAGCTTCTTTGGGAATAGGTCATGCTCCTACATAATTTTTTTCCTTCAAACTAGTGTATTTTTCATCAACGACACTTCACAACAGGGAAGAACGGGTGTCAGGTTTCAGTCTCATATGTTCTGTAATTTTACATTCTGTGGCAATGCCCACGGTGCTGGAATAATTTGAAACAGAACTACAATCTTTCCAAGTTTTGTAGAATAAATGTTTAGAATTGGTAAGAGTTTTGAAATGCAAATGTCAATTTTTTTTTTTTTTTCAAACAGTATGTGATTAATTCTTACAGTACTAACAATGCCTGTCTGTACATGGAATCAGTGATGGGGATGGAGATAACTGCAGGTAAAAGAAATGTGGGTACAGTTTTGGACAGTGAACCTGCAGTGCTCATTACTTAAAAGCTGAGACCTGGCCCCAAAGGAAGTGATGCCAAGCTTGGCAATTAAACAATACCCCCACACCCCTGAGCTCCCAGTAAAAATGCTCCCCAGGACAGCCACCCTAAACCCAGCTCTACTCCAACCATGGAGTACCTCCTGTAGACAAGGAGCCCACAGAAACCAGCCTGGCAAGAATCTTCCCAAGAGGACACCCAGGGACAACCTTAATATTAAATTGCTAATTCTATGGGGTTATTGGCACCAGAACCACCATGGTTCCATCTTCAGTCAGGGCTGTGGAAGCTTTGACTCATCCCATTGCAGACAATCACAGTGATGTGTGAATTGTCACTTACAGTTTTGATCCACCTGAAGAGTAGAGAGTCCAACAACCGCCTCCCCTTCCTCAATTAGCAGCGCTACTTTGTACCTGCAAGCTGCCTCCAATCCTCTGGCAGCAATGGAATGGGCCAAGAGCATCCAGCACTGAACTGACATCTTTCCTACCTGGTAATCTTGATGAGAATCACCACACAGGTGGGGAGCTTGACAGCCCTCGCCCTACCTGCAACAGCTGGGTTTCACTCCCCTGCACCACCTGGCTTTGCTTACCAAGACTCCAGGAAAAGGAGGAGTCCCCTGGCTCCAGCTGCCATGTGGGTGGCCGGGGAATCAAGCTGTGTGTGTTAAGGACAGGTGATGCACAGGCTGCACACAGTAGAAAGACAGGAGATGAAACAGGAAGGGCAATAAGACTTCCTGGACATGAAGTGGAGTCCCTGCTGTCCATGTGCTGTCACAGGTTCAAACACAAGACTGGGAGGGCTCAGTTCTAACACAGATGATGTCCAGAAAGTTCAGAGCTGTAAGCCTGGGAGCAATCACAGATGGCACTGGGGCAGTCACAAAAGGCTTCAAACTCCTTTTTAGCTAGACTGCTACCATCAGTCTTTACAGGGAACAAGGAGTCATGGACATGGCTTTCATGTCAGAACTCCTTTTAACTTTCTTTCCTTCTCCTCCTTCCTTCAACTGCAGCAGAAGAAAGTCTCTCCCACTGTTGTTCAAATACTCCCACTATGGTTTTGGTAGCAGTGGCCACTCCAAAGAGCCCCCTGTTATATCTGCTTGAGAAGAGTATTCAGCCTCCAAAAGCTCACAACATTTATGCATCCTGAGTGCTTTTGCGCTCTGGAGATGCTGCTGGGACACCTTCCTCTCCTGAGCGACTGCATTCAGCAGGCTATTACACAGGAAGAGTCAGGAACACACCAGTTCCTCCACTGTCCCAAATCTTCCCATTCCTGTTCTTTTTTCCATCCCTTGCATTTGGGGATTACGCTTAAAACAGGGACAGAACCAAGTATGAAATTTGCCCCTGGCTCTCTCATTTGGGTTTGTTAGTTCAAAAGAAAAGTAATAGTGGGCATCAGAAACATACATATTTCCACCAAATTTCTCTGGATTTCAGAATTTGTTTTAATGCTAATTCTATTTCAGCCTGACAGCTTCTCCATTTAGTACTTACTATGGCTGTAAAAACAAAAGGGGCTGTGTGGCAGGCAGAAATGACCTTTTAGGCTTTCTTCCACAATGTTTGAATAAAAATATCCAATCATATCTATGCAGACTGCAAGCCAGTGATGGGTCTTGCTGTGTCTGCTCCAAGTAGTGACTCCCAGAAGCCATGGCTGGAGTCCCTTCTTTGTAACCGAGCTGCTACATAGCAGTAAGCCTGGCTCTACCTGAATATTTCCCCTTGGAGATGATGCCAGTTAACGCAGCTTTCAAACACAGAGATCGTAATCTGTAAATATAACATTTGTCATCTAAAGACTTGAAAAGCCCTTTATTTTCATGTAAAGGATGTTCAGTGTAAGAATCAAGAGAGATACATTAAAGATAAGTTGGTATTATTATCTACAAACATTAGCTTAAATGAATAATCTTGTAAATTGCTAGCAGTTTACTTTATTGAAATCCACTGCAAATGCGTCCCAAACCATGCTATCTATATGCAGAAGATTATAAATTGGTTTTTTCATGTTTAAGCTGTAAACAGTAAATTTTGTATTTTAAAGTCCTTCAATGTGTTATTTGGGGATTTATCTTGATGACTTTCTTGATACTTGCAAGGAGTAAAGAATCTGTCTCTGCTTATAAAGAGAGAACAGCTCATGTGACATGAAGCTTTGTCAAATGCATGAAAAAGCTGCCTGGATTAATTAGTCTACTTTTGCTAACACTGAATGCAAAATTAGTGATTTCAACTGTTCCTTTAAAATACAAAGAGGGTGAAAAAAAAGGTTCAAATATAATACTGCCGTAAATCTATATCTACATGACTACAGTGTCATAGAACAGGATTTAACTCAGAAAAGGAGGAGTTCTAAGTATAACTACAGACATTGAAATGTCTTCAATAAAGACATGGTAGCAGTATAGGTTGTTTCAAACCATAATGTAAGTGCAGGATAATTTAAATTAATATAAAAGATCCTTTGGGGGTTGTATTTTTAATTGCAATTACACAATGAATATTTGATACCTATATTTGGTATATAATGAGGATTAAAGCTATATTCCCCAAACAGAGGTTTAATAACAACATAAACTACTGAGAACTTCATTAGTGTGGCTAAGGTATTAGAAATTAGATTTAAAGGTGGACGAGGGGAATATCAGAATCTTCAAACACCTCTCCTAATATAAATTTCGATACCTAAAACAAAACATGAAGAATCGATGTGAGTCTCAATCAAGGTGCTAAAAAGCTGCCTTTGAAACCAAGCCATCCCCAAATGAAAACCCTGTTGCTACAGACCCTGGCCTCACCCCGAGGATTAGCGTGTGAAAGCCCAGCTCCGGTGGGAGCCCTGCACAGGGATCTATCGCCGGCCCCCTGGCCGGGCTCCCGCCTGCAGCTGCGGAGCGCTCGGAGCGGCTCAGGGTGGTGTCGGTGCTGCCAAGCATCCCCGCCAAGGCCGGGGATTGCACCACAGACCTTCTCAGCATAAGCCTCCACAGCTTTCGCTAAAGAGCAAGTCTCTTGGGCTGAGAACAAGAGCAGACTCCTACTTTGCAGCGCAGCCGCAGAGCAGGATGTGCGATGCTCACTGACCTGTGGGTATATTATGTATTATGCAGAGCGTTTGCATTTGCTCCTTCTCCCCAAGTCAGCTGTGAGCCAAAAACCTGCCCTGATCCAACAGCAACGCCACTGGCCCAGGTAGAAAGCCCAGCAACTGCCTCTCTGGGAGGGTCCTGCGTACATTGCATTGTGCCGAGGTACCAAACACTCCCTGTGGTGGGAAAGCACAGTCCATCCTCTGCCTCATCCCATTTTACACAGGCAGTTGCAATGCTTATGGCACTGGTGCAGAGTTGAAGAGCTGTGAGGTCCTAGACTTTTATTGGACTCCTATGGTTTCAGTCATTCAAAATGAAGGGTCATAACTTTCAGAAAAGGACATTCGCACAAGGCTCCTAAGTCAGTCTTTGGGCTCTAGATAGGTATTAGAAAACATAAAATAATTAACAACTCCCTTAAGGTCCAGTGGCCTTTCCAAACTCAGGCTGTGTATTTTCATAAATATGCCTGCATGCCAGTGTCCAGTGTCAGGTGCCTTCTCCTGCCCACCTCAGGTTAAACAGAGCAGCTCACCTCCTACCAACCAGAAAAGTCTTCCCCACCACACACGGGGGACTCCTGTACATCACAGTGAGGCCATAGGGCACACATTCCCTCCTGCTGGAATCCCATCCTGCAGCAGGAGGTCCTTCTCCAGGAATTTCATGTTGGGATCAGTCTTATATTAAATAATTATTCCCAGATGCAAATGCATCCAAGGTGTCTCACAGGTTGTTCCCCTCTCCTCTGACAAAGGCTTTGAGGCAGTTCACATCCCTCAAACACATTTTCTACCACATAAATAAGTCTAAGTACACGCCTGTCTTTTCATGAGAAGACAGTGTTATTTCCAGCTGCAGCAGTTTGCGTCACTTGACTAAAAAGCTAAATATACTTATCTATACATCTATATGTATAGATGTGTGCATGCATGTGAGCATATACATACATTATATATGGATGCATGCAGATCTACATGTATGCAATTGTGTGTATTTATGCATATATTTATCTGTCTCCCTTCACCTGTGTGCTGGCCAGGACAGGTGGTCCAGAGCATGCATCCTGTCCTACCATAGCAAATGGCATCATCTGAGCACTGCCTGTCATGTGTCACACCTAGGAATGAATTATATACGTGCAAAGTGCAAAGCAGCGCCTTCTCTCAGCTCCAGTTGCTTTTGTTTTTACTTCTTTATTAATCATCTTCCGCTTATATGTGGGAGAAGACTCTGATGATGAATATGTGTTAAATAATTTGCAAGCATTCATTTTTTTGTCCTGGTTTTCCGATGTACCAAACTGGCATAAATATTGGCAAAATTTCCTTTAATCCTCCAAGGGATCCATGCCTTGCTCTCCATCCTGAGTCCTAATCTCTCTAATATGTTGTTGGGTCAGTTATCCAAGATGGAGTGTGCATATCCTTTCCTGATTAATTTTCTTTCTCTTTCCCTATTGCCAACATTGCCTTTGACAGGAGAATTGCCCCCTCCCTCTCCACTCATCAGATAAATCTGTGTCCCACCCTAGACAGAGGGGAGAATGGATGGAGTAGCTAGAATTTTTAGACATGAAGTGGTACCTTTGCGGGTCCCTAATTCACCCTTCCAAGTCTCGTAATTGCCAACAGAGGTCTTTTTTCCTTCTCGTAATGTACAAAATGATCTGCCCTTTTATGATTGCCTTGAGAATATCCCACAAAGCTGACGGTGAGGGAGCAGATGCCTCATTCAATTCCAAATAGAAGGAAATCTGTTGTCTCAAATAATCCCTAAATTCAGACACTTTCAGCCAGCTATTATCAAGAGACCACATTTTAAGAGCAGATGTGTTATTAAGGCTGAGAAATGTTATGAGTACTTCGTGATCTGACAAATGAATTCAGGCTATCCAGCATTCCAACATTTGATCTTTTAATAATTAAAAAAATGAAATGGAAACTGCTGAGCTGGGGGGTGTTGAGGGGGGAAGGCGGGGAGGGTGCCTTCCACAAGCCACTGACCTGAAATTTTAGGGCTCACATTTTCCAGAGAACATTGCCAGTGGATATGTGGGGTGCCTGATGCCTACACCAATACATAATTTCTTCCCTGTGATGGCTTGACCTCTGCCTTACGAGTCAATCTCTTATGTTTGCCACCCGGATTTGTTCTGCACACCCATCCAATGAAAGGGTTCATTTGGATACAGCGGCATTTAGAGGCTACTAAAAAGGCGAGCCTGGTTCTCATCTCACTTCGGCGTGTGTGACTGTGCCGCCTGCTATAGCACTTCTGCTTCCCACATGTGTGAGAGAGCTTAGACACGGGGCCGGGGTCGTGCCCAAAGGGCGTGAACAGTCCATAAAAGTTTCCCTTGCCAACAAAACAGCTAACTTGCATTTCACCAGGCGGCACATAAAAATTGCTGAAACCATCTTTAAGGGGTGTCTGGAGAAACTGCTCATTTTCTCTCCTGATGTCGAGTTCTCCCCTCCAGCTGATGTTTGAGCTGCTGTCCTCAGGGGCAAACGAAGCCTGGCTGCCGACATGAGCAGCGGGCAAGGAGTGAGCGGCACTGCAGTCCAGTGCAGTGGGGAAGCCCACAGGCAAATGTGTGCAACAAGGGCAGGAAGGCACAGGGTAGGAGGTGCTGGGGCACTGCTGTCTAGACAGGAACCAAATGAGCAGTCTGGGTCTGTAGAGAAGCGTGCGTGGCTGTTTACCTGGCTGCAGTACTTCAGCTCACTCGTCGCTGGCACTGCCCACAGAACAGCTTGCTGTGGGTTACTTGGCTCCAGGCTGGCACCAGGAATGTTTTGTCCTACTCACAGACACAAAAGTGAGGAAGTCTCTCCCTCACCACTTAGTTGCTGGTAGCATTGACTTCACAGGTTCCCCTTCCCCTTCTGAGTCATTTGAGCTTCCAGTACTCTATAGCTGCTATCTGGGGAGAAAAGCAAGCTGTGACAGACATACTGAGCCTTTTCAGCACCCACAAACTCTCTGCTCCTCTTTGTGCAGCTCCAAGATGATGAAAAAGTTTGCTGACTTTGAAACTTTCCCCAACTCTGCTGGGGTCCCTTTACGGAGGACTGCTAGTACATGCCACCATTGTCAGTGTGCAGACCAAAAAACCATGGGTATGTGAAGGTTAGTGGCTTCTCCAAGAAAGAAGTACCAGAGCTGGAAATCAGAGGCACTTTTACATCACCTGGGTTGCACTGCCACTCAACAAAACCACAAAATATGCAGAGGGTTGCACTGCCACTCAACAAAACCACAAAATATGCAGAGTTCTTTCTGTTCACATGCCCTGGGCTACACACACCTCTAGATACTTGCAGTGGGAAATCCTCAAGAGAGGAAGCCCTAAAAATCAATCAATCAATCAATCAATCAATCAATCAATCAATCAATCAATCAATCAATCAATCAGCTAGCAACTGCATTGCTAAGGACAATCCCTTGATCAGGAGAGCTGCAGATAAAGCTTTCAGTGGTACCTAAGTGACACAGGTGATCAGACTAAAATCTCTTCTGTGCACTTCTGGGATTCCTGTTCAGCATTCCCATAGAAAATCTTTCAGATTTTCTTCAGTTCCCCCATTTCGTCTTTTCTATTAACTTTTCTATTAACACTTGCAGATTTGAAGATGGAGAAAGGGACCGAGGACCACAAGTGAGGCAGGGGTACAATAATCTTGGGGAGCCTTTAGGAATGTCTTGCAGCACCCACATCTCTAGTAGACTGGATTTACTGGCAGCAAGAGCATGCTGCATTAGTCCAGGAACCAAAGCCAAATGCTGCTCAGACATGCCATCTGCAAAAAATAATGATACCCTCCTCCACACCATTCTGGGATTTTTACTTCAGTTTGGTCACTCTGAGCTTTTCTGATCAGTAGGGAAAGTCTTCTGCCTCTAAGCAGGTTCGTTCAAACAGCATATTTTGACATCTTTTACTTCTGAGCTGGAAAAGAGGCAGCCTGCATAGAAACCTAGTTTTCTTCACTCAGATGTACCACATTTTAAATTCAGAAACAAAGAGATGCACATGGATAAGTGAAAGCACATCTTGCAGAGATCATCCAAGAGCTCCTACATTTTTCAGGCTACCACCATGAGCACAACTTGCCGACCACTTCATCTGAGGGAAGAAATGAGAAATTATGAGGGTCACCAAGCACTCCGTGTATCTCCACAGCTGCAGTTATTTAACAAGGTGTTTACTGTAGTGGCGACCCTGAGAGAAGGGATGTGCTCCTCCGTGGGCTCCACACGCTACACTGCATGTGCACTGAGGTGGCTCGGCCACCACGGAGAGGACGAGTTAGCAACCCCCCCAAACTGAGACTGTTTCCCAACAGCAGGGACTGGGGTGTTATCCTCATGTTTGTGATTCTTTTTCACAGGAAGATTGCAATGTGTGGAGGTTTTTTTTTCCTTTCTTTTTAAATGCACATTTAGTCTGAGCAGTAATGCAGGAGATCTGAGGTGCTAATATATGATGTGAGGAAGGACTGAAGTCTCCTGGGGGGTGGGGGGGGCGGTCTTTTTGGCAATGACTTGCCTCAGTGAGGGATTTGAATGAGGAATGCTACATGCACCAAATATCACTTACAGGACACATGCATGCAAAGGCGAAATCTTGGTTGGAGCACAGAGGGAGCTTCCCCTCTTCACAGTGCTCCACTCATGACCCTTTCTCCCCGTCCCTGGGATGCCTGTCCCATGCTGGTTTCTCCATTTCTCTCTTCTCACAACCACTCAATGCTTCCCCAGCAAATTCTTCTGCAGGTCAGAACTGCTGGTACACATGGTGCTGCAGGGGCAGGACTGGCACACATCCAGGTCATATCTCAAATGGATAGGATTTAGCATGTGCATGAGGCTGGATTTGTGGGTAGGGGTAGAAAAGCTATGATTTCCAAACTGGATTCCTTACTCCTCAGGACAAGCAATGATGCCAGGTTTTCTGCTGCAGATGTAACCGTCATGCCGTTGGCACAAGCAACCCCTCCAGGTTGTACCAGTTCTAAATCAGTTACTGAAATAAATAGCAGTACTAGTTAAATTAGTTATTTCTGGTCAGAAAATGAAGACAAATTAGCAAAACCAAATCAAATACAAAAAAAAAAAAAAATCCTGACATTTTAAATTAGGAGGTTTTTTTCAAGTTGAGATTCTGAAATGGAAAGTAAAGATTTTAAAAAAGCAAGCAGTAGACATTTTTAAAAATGGATGAGCCTACACCCACTAACTTTTCCCCTATATTCTACAATAATAAAAGACATCTCTGTGATCAAAGCTGATTCCATCAAGGGTGTTACAATAGGTGTCCTTCTAGCCTGCACAAAAACTCTTTATGAAAGCCCAAAATCTTTCTAATTGCTTTGGAGGTCTACAAATGCTAGACTGCTTGGCCAGTACTTATTTAAAGGTTAAAATCAGGGCAATGCTTTGATTGCAAGGCAGCATATTTGACAGACAAATTGCCTTCGGTTGCCCAGATGTTTCTGGATAGACCTGAGGAAGGGATGTGTGGAAAGGACACCTCTAGTCAGTAGGCTAGATTTGCTGCTTAGCATGTTCAGTAGTATCACAGGATTGCCATATGGGTGAGGTTGAAAGGACCTCTGGAGACCATCTTGTCCAATCCCCCTTTTCAAGCAGGGTCATCTAGAGCTAGTTTCCCAGGACCATGTAGAGTTGGTTTTTGATGGAGACTCTACCACCTCTCTGGGCAACCTGTGCCACTGCTTAGTCAATTGCACAGTAAAGAAGTTATTTCCTGATGTTCAGACAAAACCTCCTGTGTTTCAGTTTGTGGCCATTGTTCATGGCCTTGTAACTAGACATCATTAGAAATAGCCTGGCTCCATCTTCTTTACACCCTTCCCTCACATATTTGTATATATTGATAAGAACTCCCTCTGAGCCTTCTCGTCTCTGGGCTGAACTGTCACAGCCTTTTCAGCCTTTTCTCCAGACCCTTAATAATCTTTATGGCTTGATCATCTTTGGTAACTCCATCTTTCTATTACAATGGGGAGCCCAGACCTGGACACACAACTCCAGCTGTGGTCTCACCAGCGCTGAAGGCAGGAAGGATCACTCCCCCCAAACTTATGGCAACACCTCCCAGTGCAGCCCAGGATATTGCAATCCACCTCTGCCACAGTGACCTGCTACTGTTGAACTGGGAATCCATCAGGTGCCCCTGATGGAAAAAGGGTCCTCTCCTGCAAAGCTGCCATCCCATGTGGGTTCATGTATGAAACACATGGAATGCTAGAGAGAGCAACTCTAGGAGGCAGTTTGCTGTGTTTAGAAGGGTTTTCTCAGTCATAATGCGCTGTGACACCTTGAAGAGGCAATGCCCTCAGCAGTAGATATGCAGGGTACACTGCTCTCTGCAGTCATACATAGGGCACTCTGCCATCAGTAGTGGTCAGAGTTAAGGTTCACAGAGCTCTAAGACTGAATCTTTCAATTATATTTTGAAATATCTTGAAAACTTTGTCTTAGTTTAGAATTTCCAAACTGAATATGAAATAGACTCAACATAGAAGACTATTTTTTCCTTGTAGTACATATCTGCATTTACAGCCTAAGTGTGTTAATTAAGCTTTTGATACACAATTTTTTAGGGATTCCTTCCGCTACATTTTCTTCAAGATGGTCCTGGGTAAATTTTGCTTGTGAAGGGAGATCATCTTTATTCTAAGCAAAAAAATAAGGGGGGAAAAGTCTGTTCTGTGAAAAGCTTATGTGCTCTGCAGGAGTTTATTTGTGGCAGTAACAATCACAGAAGGAGTTCTGGGTGATAAATATGTCCAAGCCTTCAGTGGCAGATCTTTATCAGTGCTGTAATGCTACACGGTAATAATGCTCTATTGTCAAAGCATCTGGATTTTCCCATGGGCAGTGTTTCTTCATCTGTGAACTCCAAATTACACAAACCCTGTGGCCACTTGTTTCAATATGTAATAAAATTTGGTGACTTAAAGGCATACTTAAGGCATACACTTCCCTGAAATTTAAGATATCAGTGTCACTACAGCACCACCCAAAAGTCAGAGTGCTAATGCCAGTATAAAAAAGAACATTTCTAACTCTTAGGGCAAGAAAAACTTAGATACATATAAGGAAAAAAAAAATCTTTACTTTTTAAATCTCCATGCTGTCGGTAAGGCAGGTCTTTTCAACACATTTTCTAAAAATAAAGCAAACTATCTATCAAAAGAGTAAATCCATATATTGATAAAGCTATGATTATTAAGGTCAGTCATTTAAGGTTAGATAATGCTAGGACGATAGAAATTGGGGTGTTTTTCCAGCAATCTACGTCCATTGTTATCTACAGAGACTACCAGCTCCCCATAATAATGTCCCACCTCTAGAAGTACACTTATTCCTGAAAAACAATCAGTTGCAAATTTGAATATAACCAAATGTTGTAGGGAAAGATTTTATCTATGCATATTCCCAGGATTGCGCCCTTCTCTCTTTCTCATCTTTCCTGGTGATGGAAGACTTGGTGTAGAACCACACCAGGCAGCAGGACCTTTCTGCACTTTACCACAGACTCCGTATTACACTGGGTTTGCACCTTTTTTGTGTGAAGAGGAGAACTTGCCTTCACAGCTTTGCATGCAGAAAGGCCTGTCTACAGCAAATCAAGTTACAATTTTGAGCCACATTCTGCTTTCCATGTTTGCATAAAACTCCCACTGACATGAATAAGAGTGCTGTGTATATCATGCTGTGTAATAAATAGCATTCAAAACAGAACCTATGCAAAGCTTTCTCACTGTTTTGGGCTACCAATTTATCCTTGTATTTACAGAATATTGATGTAAGCAGATGCCCAAGCTGCCTGTCATTTTTAAAATATGCAGAGATGACTGGTGCAGTGGCTACCGCTACAAAACCAGCACAAAGTTTCTGGGGCTGCAGCCTTGCTGGTCTCTCCCCTCTGCTCCCCCAGGACCTGGCAGAAGATGCCCTCGCCCTGACTCAGCCCCATGCACACACACACCCTCCCGCATTTGGCAAACGATGCACAGCTCAGCTCACCCTTGCCTTCACTGGCACATCAATGTCCTCACAGCTATGTTGTCTCTAAATTGGGGACGGGGGAGGAAAACCAAGCACAACTCCTGATCTACCCAGTTTTATGTGGAGGGGTTTAATACAGCTCTATCTGCCTATTGAAAGGAGCAGATCCTTGCTGTTCCCTCGGGCCGTGAACCCAAAAGCAGAGCAGCAGTTTCCACAGTGATCAGACACAACAGAGCAGTTCCCTCTTCCCACAACACGTAGACCTCTGACTCTTCAATATTTCTAGCATCAGAGGGATGACTTTTCTTTCTCCCATCTACAAAGTTCTCTCAAAGTTTCTAGGTCTTAATAAGGCAATTGATGAATGGCATCAACACAGCATAAATCAAATGCTAAGTATTTATGTGCCATATGAATCTCAGGAAGTGCTGTCATCTTTTGTCTACCCATTTCAGAGCCTCAGCATGCTTATTACTTGTGCTAAGGAGGACAAGAGAAAATGAATAACTAAGCTGGTTAGAACAGCAACCTTCCTCATGAAGGTCTATTATGCTTAACGAGAAGCAAGCAGGTCACACCAGATTTATGTGTGGAGATTGTAATCAGTAAGCACCGTGCTTTGAAATGTAGGGATGGCTCTGCTAGGTATTATACCCAGCTTTCTGAATTCTTGTGAATATTATCCTTTGATTAAAGTTCTCCCCAGCCAGTTTTGGCCTGGGGCATGAGTTCATGCCAGCTGTCCCTCTCCCCTCCTGGAGGCCAGCACAACCCCCAGTGCATTGCTGGCACCTTCCTGTGCATTGTCCTCCATGGAGGATGCCTGTCCTGCCCAGTCTTGCCCTGCTGGGGAGCGGCCGGGCAGGACGGCTCTTCCCAGTTGTGGTGCACCCCCAGAAAAACAGAGAAACCCTATTCAGCCTGGCAGCATGCAGCACTGACTAGTGTCCTCCAACACTTGACTTCTTCCCAGCCAGCAAAATAGAATAGCTTTGTGTGCAGTCCGTGTGTGTGTGTGTGTGTGTGCTAGAATGCCTGGGTGCATGCAAATAAGCTTTCCAAAAGCACCCTGTCCTCTCCGAGTGTGCTTTGGAGGTGTGCCACTCCACAAATATTGGAAAAGCCCTGTGGAGCTATTTATTTTATTTTTGAGCATTGCTAATATATGACATCGTTTCCAAACTTTGCAATTTTCCACAGATGACTTCTACATTATTTCATGTTGATTATAAAACCATTTAATAATGGTTTTAGTAAGTTCCATTAATAAATGGAGCTCAGATGTCTTGTGAAGGGAAATAAGTGGTTCTGCTGTCTTGGGGAAATCAGAGGAGACAACTCTCATATCTAAATCCACACTTTGTATTTAGGAAACAAGGTCAGTGAGACAAGAGCAAAAAAACCACAGCTGGTAAATCAGAAATTAAAATTTAGCTCACTGCACAGGAAAAGGCACTTTCAAGTCAATGAAGTTTTGGCTAAACAATTATCTGCAGCAAGGTGCCAAGCAACAACACAGTGTACCAGGAAAGGAAGGATACTGCCACACAGTTTTAATGCTGTCTTCTTCTACTAATGCTTCTACTTAAAATTTTAGCAACTGGACACTTCCAGTTAAAGACTTTTGAGTGATAATGGGCCCTCAGTTGTCTGCACAAAAATGGTTCCCATAGAACGTTTTTATATTCAAATCTTTACAGTTTTAACTGGTGTGGATGTGGGAAATAATTTTGGAGCCAAAGAGACATTCCCATGCATTTCCATGAGAATAAGTCACTTTTTGTCTGTTTACTCAGACCAGGATGAAAAATATTTAGTGATTTTCTACACCTCACTTATTGATTGTACAGCTACGAAACCTGACATTTGTGAGGTGTGTTTGTGGAATTAAAATCCAGCAAATTCCCAGTCTTATTTTGTTTTGTAATTTTGATTTTTGTTTTTGAAAGAAAAAGCAGAGTTTCTAAATTTTTTTTGCATATTTTAATCTGAAGTGTTGACCTTAAAAGATCTTTTAGAATGCATGAAAATCTGCTTTAACTTGTAAACAACAGGGGAAGACAGAAGAGTACTAAAAACTAAAGAGGGGATAATAATGATTACAAGTGATTTTGGCCTGGTTTTTGTTATAAAAATTGCCCACAGCTTTGTATTACAAAATCATGGGTTTGGCATCTTACAGCTGTGCCAAACATTAATGATTTGAAGTTAAATTTGCCATACTGTTCAGGTTGATTGATTTATTTTTTTGGAAAAATTTCTGATCCATCAGCTTTGGCTTTTCCAAGAACAAGGTTTGGGAAAATATGTTGTTTTGCCCAAATTTAAATGTTCTGGCAACTTTTTCTTGGAACCATTGCATCATTCCCATGCTTCGGAGCGGAGCAGGGCTTGAAATCTGGCAGGGGTTTGGCCTTGACTTCAGAGATATGCCTTGTATCACATTTCTGAAAAATCCACCTAATTTGGTCAACACATGCTTTTGAGGGAAAACCAAAAATCTCACTTCATAGCTGCTGAGTGGAGGCTCTCTAGATGTTAAACAGATAAAGAACCCAAGAATGCGACTGTCATGCTGCATGTTCCATCTCATCATTATCTCCAAGAGACAACAGAGGCCGAACATGTTTCTCTCCATGAAACAGCAGAGTATGTCTGAGGCCAGTAGTACAGGAACAGAAGCCAGTTTTTTCCTGTAATAACTCTTCTAGGCTGAGTTAGAGCCAGAACTGAGAAGAAGGACCATATCTGTAGTGAATAGAACTTTATACATATAACAGCTTAAGCTGGTGGACCTAAAACCTGTCCAGCTTCTTGTAGGTGGATAGGTATTCCTCAGGTTACCGCTCGACTGGCTTCCAGAGGGGTGGGTAGAGGCTTTGTCAAGGTCTCTGATGCAGTTAACTGGGGAATTGGGACTGCAAATGAAAAAACCTTGAGCACTTTCTGATTAGTTAATTTATTGCCTCAGTGACACTCCTGCTATGTTTTGTTTAAGTAGGAGGCTTCAAATGCAGAGGAGACAGCAACTGGAATGAAGATGGCAAAAGGGATGGAAAAACTGAAACAAGGGATCTGTTGACCTAGTGACCCCAGAGAGCAAGAACAACTAGAGTTGGGATAAGCTGCACAAATAGGCTGGGAACAGGAGCCAGGGTCAGGAAGGAACTGAGTATTGAAGTGAGCAAGCACTGGAGACAAACTGGGGACAGAAAATAGAATCACCTCTGTTGCTGAATCACAAGGAAGGCTGGGTCTTAGGAAATGGTGAGACCAGTGAGACCTTAGGAAATGGTGAGACCAGAAGTGGAGAACACAACCAGGGAAGGAAGACAAAATTGGTAAAGTGTTTACAGATGATAGCCTGGGAACAAGAACTAAAAGTGCCAAAGTGAAGGTGGATAGAAGCATCAGAACCAGACAGAAAACTCAGGAATGCTTAACTAGGCCTGTTGGCCAATATGAGAAAAAAGGTGTAGACCATAAAATACAGAGCAAGCCTTCAGGGAGAGACTGGATCTAGTGAGGTAAGGAGCTAAATAAACTTAAAGCCTAGAAGGCAGGAATAGGGAATAGAGAGGCCAGGGCATAAATCATTTAGAAGGGGAGACTGAACAGGCCAAAGCATGAAGAGGAATGTGCAGACCAACCAACAAGCAACAAAGGGCACTTCTTAGTGACTTTCTCACGGCATCTGAAAAGAACGGTATTGTTACAGGGGATCCCAATGGATTTCCATTTTGGAGAACTGTGCTCACAGGAGAGCACTGTCAATGAGACTTTCTTGACATGAGAGACATGGCAGCCAGCATGAGGGAATTCCAGTTTGGATTTCCTTATGGTGTGTGCAGATTGATGGACTAGAAGCTGGCGGTTGCTATGGGACATTTTTCATGACCTGAGTGCACTCACTACACCAGAGACAGTATCTCCAGTAGTACATGTACTTGACACTTGAGAAGGGCTAATACCTCAGGGTGATGAGAACTGTGAGGAAAGCTAGGAGTAAAAATTTGCAAAGACACCAAGAAGGGTGTGTAAGAATACTGAGGTCATTATATGGTCAAGTGGTCAAGCTTTGACAATTAAGAAAAAGAAGGTAGATTTGCCTGACAACTCACTCTGTTTGCAAGGCAGAGTGGAGTCATCTCTTAGGGGAAAAATGCAAATGGAAGAGCAAGAGAGACCAAACAAGCAGCATTATAACCTAACAAATTAAAAAGAAAAAAAAATAACCAAAGTAGGTTCAAAGAGCAGGGGAAACAGCAGACTGAGATCAAGAACATTTTATTTACTATAGTAGAAGCAAATGAAATTTGCATTAGCCTATTATTGGGGAAGAGGGGGGATGGCAACCTTGTTAATAATGCAGAAACAATGCCTATTTTCATTCTACTTGGAAAAGAATAGGGCAACATATCAGTATCAAATGAAGATACGAAAGTCCTTTTCAATCTACAAATAACTGAAGGGTACATTAAATGACTTCCATAGAGATTAATATTTTAAAATTAGCTGTTCTGGAAACTGTCATGCAAGAGTTGTAAAAAATTTGCTGAGAGAATCTCTTTGTCACTACTATTTTTGGCAAATATTTGTACGTGAAGGAAATCCCAGAAAGCTCCAGAACATCCTGCATTATATAAAGAAAATCATTGAAAGCAAATTTTCCACAGTAAATAGATAAAAAAGTGCCTACCACAGTCTATTGTGTAGAAGTACCAAGCTTTCACATGCAGGTGGGTGCCTGTGTGTGAAGCACAGAAAGCCCAGGAACCCCACAGGGGTCACCTTGAAGAACTGGAAGCCTCTAATGCCCCTGTATAATCCACCATCTATAAATGAAAATAATTCCACCTTCTCATCTCCAAAACGTGTTATGGAAATGAATCCCACCAATACAACATTGGTAAGTACTCTAGAATCACAGAATGGTTTGTGTTGTAAAGGACCTTAAAGATCCCTTAGTTCCAACCAGTCTGCCATGGGCAGGGACACCACCTTCCACTGGACCACATTGCTCACAGCCCTGCCCAACCTGGCATTGAACACTTCCAGGGTGGGGCATCCACAACCACTCTGGTCAACTTGTTTCAGTGCCTCATCACCCTCAGAGTAAAGATTTTCTTCCTAGTATCTGATCTAAACCTACTCTCTTTCAGTTTAAGGCCATTCTCCTTTGTCCTATCACTACATGCCCAAGTAAAAAAGTTCCTCTCCAACTTTCTTGGAAGGATGTTATAGTTCTACCAGACCTTCTCTTCTCCAGGCTGAGTAGACCCAACTCTCTCAGCCTGTCTTCATAGGACAGCAGAGCCTTCTGGAAAGTGAATTGCTCCAGTTTCTCACAGGTGTCTGAGCAGTGTTCAGTGAACATGGGGTCTTGCACTGAGCCCAGACCCAGTATAAACAGCTGCTCCATGACCTGGATGAGGCAGGGATTCTGTGGGACAATGTTCTGTGGGATTATGTTCGTGTTATTGAAGACTGCTGCAACATGTGTAGACACAGAAGAGCCAAACTGCAACTCCACAAGCCAGCTTGGTAGTGGCTTCTTCTAGTTTCTCAGTGCTTGATTTTGTCACTCTGAGTAATGATCTTTCACTGTGGTTTGCATAATGTCATTATGTACTCTTTGGTAAAGGACTGAAGCTGATATGGAATTGTGGAATTTGGTGGAACTGCTTTTAATTGCTTCTGAGATATCACTGGTGTGAAGAAAGACAAAGGGTGGTAGCAAGAGGAGACAAAAGGAATTACGAGACCTCTCATACTCCAGAACACATACGGTGAGAAAGTGGGAAGGAAAAAAGAAAAAAGAAATTCCAAATGCAATGCTTGCGTGTAAATGCAAACAAACCCGTTTGTCTCCCTAAGACCCCAAACTTTGGGGAATTTTGCCTTCTGATCACGGTTCCAGCTTTGTGACTCAAGCATCATTCTCCAGATCTGCAGTGTATCTTCCCATTTATCTCTAAGACAATTTCTGAGTCCTATATGAGTCATAAGTGTGTTTTATATAGAAACCAAAGAAGGTTCTTCCAGTCTCTCAGTAAGATATGCCGTGCTGCCAGGGAAGCACTTTTGGTTGTTCTGACAAGCAATTGTGACTGCTCTGAATTGCCAGAAATACTGTCTGCAGAGCAAAAGGATCATTTGCCATCTAAATCCAAAAGGGTTTATAATGCAACCTTTGTGTCGCCTGAATGTGTTGATCCCACCTTGCAATCACTGATATTAGGCTTTGCAAACTGGCCAGATCCCAGTGGGTATAATTTTCAGGCTGGCTAACTCGCAGGGTTCGAGTGATGCCACTCAGGGGCTCAGAGCCAGCGGAGCAGAGGGGGCGGCATGCAACACACGGGAAGGGGTCTGAGTCAGGGCTCCTGAGAGCAGGGAGACCTGCCTCCTCTCTCCTTCCTGCTTCTGGAAACCACTCCTTGCAAGCCGGGTCCGCTCACTGACAGCCACCTACCCTGCAGTTAGGTCCTGTCCTTTCTCAGCTGAGACAGGAGGGACAGGTGGCCCATGCCGGAAGCAGTGGCTGCGGCACAGGAGCAAGGGGGGGTTCCTGGTCCAGAGCCCAGAGCTGCCATGTGACAAACAGGAGGCCAGGTATTAACAGGTGGGTGAGAAGACAGGGGCTGGCTGCCTGCTCAGGGAAGCGGCCGTTTTAAAACCAAGGCAGCAAGGATCACAGGGAGAGCATGCACGGTGGGGAGGGCATATTTTGAAGAGGAGGAGGAAGGAGCTGTTTTGGAATTGGTGTAAAGCCATTTGTTTGGAGGGATGCCAGGGTAACAGTAGGTGCCCAGAACAAACGCGCGCAGCCATCCCAGCACTCAGAGCCTGCATGCTCGTCCTTCGCAGTACCTAAGTAGGTCAGCCCGTTTCTTCAACCTTTCCTCTTCCCTTTCTCACTTGCTCTCTTTGTGGGAGGTGGTGGTGGCGGTAGCAGAGGGGCTACACCCGTTTTCACTGATTTCCAACACTGTCTACGTGTGAACAAGAGAAGCGGAGAGAAGCTAAAGCTGCTTTCTTATTAACAGCTGGTGACAGTCCCTTTACACTGTGCGTGTCGCATTTCTTAGCTGAGGTAGAAAGGAATGAAAGAGGAAGACAGTTATTTAAAGTTTAACATTACAGATGAATTACAAGGATATTCTGAGGCTCACAGTCCCCCTCAGCAATTCTGCGAGCCCTAAGGCTGGCCCCGCCACACCTTTGCAAGTGCCTATTTTAAGCAAGTGTGCTCATCGGGTTCGGGAGGACAACTGCTCCAAGTAATTCTGGGATGCAGGTTTCGCACCACAGGATGCCAGCGGGATCCAGTGAAGGTTATGGACTGTCTAGCCTGAACTCCATCTGTGCCCTGAAGTTTCCTCTTGGCTGGGCACCGCTGAAGGACCAGAAGCAGCCAGTAGGAAGCAGTAGGCACGGGGGCTCTTGGGGAATTTAAGCCATCTGAACGTGGCACTCAGTTTTTTAAGACAGTGTTTTTTTAAGCGCTGTGAACATATTGCACCCAATTATAATTGCATTATGTACTCTGTGCCGTGCTATGAGTGCATGTCTTCTCCTAGCTATGAAGGGGCAAATCTGACATACATACAACAAGTGCCCTGTTTTCTCCTATGTAGCTTCTCCCAGCCTGTGTATCACAATAGTATTTGCATGCCTCCCAGTAGGGCACTGAACTGTGTGGCTAACATCTGCCACGTGTTGTTTGCTCTGTCCTCCTCTCCCAAGGAAGGAGGTGAGTGTAGTGGAGCATCTTGTTTTTGCAGCACATTTGCCTGGCTTTTGCTTTCCCTGCATGCAGAGCTACGTATTTGCATTAGTAAAAGTAAGGGCACAGAAATGTGTCCTGCAACTGAAAATGCCTTTATTTCAGAAAGGGGAATTATGGCTAATTAAGTCAAATTAAAAAGGGAAGGCAGACTTGATTTTCCTTATTCTCAGCATACTCTGTTTGACAAATGGGTCTTAACCACAGATGACAGTATTAGCTTCGGCCTTTCAGACAAGGAAATCTTGGCTGCTATTCCCTCTGCCCATTTATCTATGATAAATTTAAAGACACATGTTCCCCCTTCCTGGACAAATACTTCTCAACTGTTTGGGTTTGTTTTTTTTTAATCTAACAACAAAACCTCTTTACATATGTCTTTTTCTCCTTCTTTGAATGGGCAGCCTTCTATGTGACACACTCTGTGGATCTTACCATACAGCAACACTGGCTCTGGACACAGCTCTATTTCATGACACTTTGGGTCTGCACCTGGTTTAGAGGCAGGGGCACTTCTGAAGCCTGTGAGCCTGGCTCATATATGCTTCTATATCTAGGGCTTTATTTTAAGTATTTTCACCTTTCCTTATGCTGGAGTTTATTAATAATCCTTACCCAAGGAAATAACTAGCATTAGTCAAACAACAGTTCTGCTATTCTAGGGGGCACTAAAACATAGAACAGACTGACGTTTCGGAAAGAGAGGGAAAATCTGTATTTTGCCAGAAACTGAAACACTCTCTTCAGCCCTACAGGTAGGTAAAGTCCCAGTATGTAGGTAAAGTCCTACATACTGGGTTGTATGTATCCATGTTGCTGTTAACACTAAGCTGATTTACATGTCTTCCATGTATACGTTAAGATTACCTTATTTTAAAGGGTCAGAGTGGTAATTTCTTTCCTTTAAGTTCCTGTAAAATGCTCAGTTTCTTATAATCCTTGCCACTGCCTTCCACAGTGCTCTGTCTCATCCTGCACGTGCTGGCTTGGTGTTACGACAAAAAGCAAACGCAGGTTCACGAAAGCATTATAGGAAGCATATAGTACCTTTAATCCTGGAGCTGTGCCAGCCCAACAGTATCAAAGCCTTCCCTGACCTCTGTTCACGGGGCTCTGAGGCGGTCAGGAGCCAGGCTGCAGTGGCTGGACTGGGAGTGCCCGGGGGATGTGTGCTGGCCAGGGCTGTGCCACCTCCCGGGAGCCCAGCATGGCATGTCACGTTTCTGTGCATTCAGCGCCCAGAAAACGACTGAGTCCTGGGCTTTGCATGAACATAAGACCGCCGCTTCCTCTCTCTGGCTGACGTTTGAACGATGAAGTGATTTTTAGAGGATGCAAAAGGCAACAGTAACAGTGAATGCACCGAACACCAGGGCAGGGCAGTAGGAAGCCCACCGTGCAGTTTATCGGGGCTGGTAGAGGAGTGGGCGCCGAGCCCGGCCCAAGCATGCTGCAGGGTGCGACATGGCCTCCTGCGCTAGCCCTGTGCCTCTGGGACAGCCCTTCCCGTCAGGACACGGCTCCGGGCACAGCTGGGCACAGCCCGGCCGAAACGCTGCCCAGGCTGTTGCTGGCCGCCTAGCCCAGCTCCTGGCCGAGCGCAGGAATCAGCACCGCGCTCGGAAGGGCTGGATGGCGTCCGCTCCTCGCCGCCTCCCCCACAAACAGTTGTTTGTCTTAAGTTGAGATTTTTTTTTCCCTGGGCCTGCCACAGATTTTCCACCTCCGGGGCCAACCAACGGCCAGGGAGGGAGGCTCATTAGTGGCCATGAGGGCGGCCGTCCCTGCCGGTGCCAGGCCTGTCTGGTGAGGGCGGCGGGCGGCAGCTTCGCGTAAAATGCCAAACAACCGTCCTTGTTTTCCTTGGTTGCCAGGGTAGGAGTTGACATTGTCCCCAGCGGAGCACAAGGACTCCCCGTGACATGGCGGGGACAATGGGAAGGTATGTTTTCTTGACCCGCTGCAGGAAATCCTGTGCGTCTTGCCGGGGAACGCAGCATTTTCCTGCCCTGTCCGTGGCCGGGCTGTGGCGCCGGGGCCCCGCAGCCTGCTCGAACCCGCCGTGCTCGGAGCCTCTCCTGAATGCAGCAGAGCAGCCCCGCGCCCGGAGCCGGCTGGGCAGGACGGACCCTCCCTCCCGGGCTGCCGGGACACTGCGTGCTCCAAACAATCCTGAGCTTCGCAGCTCCTACCTGCGCCCATTCCTAGGGGCCGTGCTGTGCCTCCTGCCTGGAGCAGAGCCCGCCGTTCCCAGTCGGCAGCACTGCTGCTGTTGATTAACTGATTTGGGTTGTTGTTTTTTTTCTTTAAAGAAACAATTCAGAAAGTGACGCATTACTTCTGCCTGTGGACAGAGGGAACAGCTGAAACGTGGGAGACCAGACTACAGCTGTGTGACTACAGCTTTTTTTTTCTTTTTTCTTCTTTTTTTTTTTTTTTTTTTTTTTTTTTTTTTTTTTTTTTTTTTTTTTTTTTTTTTTTACAACACATATTTTAGTGAATAAAAACTACTGATTCCCTCTGCTGGTGTTTTGGACCTTATTTACTTTCCAAGGTGGTGGTGGTGGTGGTGGTAGTTGTAGTCACCAGACTGCCTGTGAAAGGAAGAGTGAGACAACAGGAGAAGCCATAACCTCTTCACTACTGGGGGGTGTTTAAACCACAGTAGTCACCCTGCTTGGTTTGGCTTCCTTGCCTTATTCCACTCATGCATCCTTATGTTCTCCTCTCGGTCATCACTTAGGGTCCTGTCTGCAAAGCAGCCTAACTGCCACAGATGATTGCATCCATCAGGGGGATGGTGACATTTATAGGAAGTAAATATTCACATGGATAAATTAGCCTCAGAAAGGCTTCTGACCCATCAAATATTTAGGGAATATGTGTGAAATGGGAAAAAATAGAACGAAACAAATTTTTTTCTATACTGTGACATGCAGAAAGGCAATCCATCAGAGAAACTGATTAGCCAAATCTCCAAATAACCCATTTAGTGGCAAGTCCAGGGTAGCATTTTCATGTTTCTCTTTTTTTCCCAAATTCCTTGCCAGGCAGCTATGAACAGGGGCATGCCCAACAACTTCGTGTAATCTGTGTGCAAAACTGAGATTTTGCTGTGAGAAGGCTTCGTTTGTTAAGAGAATTCATCTGCAAAAGCTCATGGGGCTGGCTGGAAGTCTCACTCTACCTTTCCCTTTTTTTTTTCCTCTTTGGAAGAGATGTGAGAAGAGCAACATCTCCTGGAGACATTTGTTCTGGAATCATGTGATTCCTTGCACTTCCAAAATAACCTCCCTTACAGAAATGCCTGTGGTGGGTACATGCAGTTGGAGCAAGAAGGACACCTCCTTGCCTACACGCTGTCTCCCAGCAGCAGTGCAACCTGGCAGCTACCACAAGCATAATCTTACCATTAATCTCTGGATCAGGGACACACACAAGCACAGGCTGCTCAAGAATGAGAGTGCACATTAGCAGGACCTCATGTAAACAGCTCCACGGAAATGATGTGCAATGTGCCAGTGGACGTCAACATGGGAAGCTTTTATCGTGCCTCAGGTGGAGCTGGCTTCTGGTTCCAGGGTCAGAGGACAAGGAAATATGTGCTGCCTTTCTGGACATCAAGCTTTAAACCTAGCAGGTAGAGAGTGAGAGAACACAGGAGCTGGGACTTTCCTCAAGCATTTCTACTGATGTGGTGTACCAGAGAACATCTTTTGACATACCAATGTCTAATCATCTACTTCAGCTGCCCTTCCTGCTGACTCTGCATCCATCCCTGTGCCCAGAAGATGAAACACCTCTGGGAATAAGTGTTTGCATACACATACATTGGGGAAGAGTTAGAAATGCTGAGAGATTTTCTTTTGTCCCCCATCTGGTGGTTCTTCCCCTCTCTGCATCTCTTCACTTGCTCTCATTCCTCATCAGTGCTTTGTCTCCTTCCTCGCTGTGTGCCTTTGTTCATAATTCCCTGCCCTTGCTCTCTTTCTCAGGTTTTCTGCCTACTTCTCTAGTTCCATAGCCTCTTTCTAGTGCTTGGAAAATGACTATAAAAACTGCAGCCTGAACAGGAAAAGAAAGCAAACAGCTGCAATAAGCAACTCTTCTAGTTGGGAGCAGTTTGACCAGTGAGTCATTCCCAGGGCTTTTGAAATGACAACAGGCATCTCCTGCCTTTGCTGTTGCTGCCGTTGTGTTCCTCACAGCAATGCTTACCAGCCAGTGGAGAATGGGGCCCCCTTATGCTTGGTGCTGCATAAATCATTTTCTTTAGCCTGGGGGAAAAAGAAAAAACAACCCAAAAACCTAAAGAAGATGAATGCATGATTCAAGGATTTACTGCTCAGATTGCTTTGGGGGTCCTTTATTCCTCAACCTTTCCTGTGTTTCTCTCCCAGGCTGCCTCTCCTGCTGGCCTACCCCTTAACCCCATCCCATCACTCTCTCTTATGTCTGGCTGCCCTCATCTGATTTACCTTCCACTTCACTTTGTGCCCTCCTTTGTCCATGTGCATGCTTCTCCTGCTGTCACTTACTCCCTCTCCCTTGTGGCCGGATCCCCTGATTGCCTTCTCCATTCTGCAGTACTGGGTAGCTTTTCATCACCTTGCTGGTGGAATCAAGAGATGCAAAATATTCAGTGTGAGGTAGACACTGAATGGTTAAAACTTGGCAAAGTTATAGAAAACTGAAAACAGGCTCTCATAGCAGAAAGTGTCAGGTACCACCAGCTCCAGCTAAATTAAATTCTGTCCCTGTAGTGTATATGCACAGAGACATTTATATTCATATTTTTAACAGCCTTCTAAACTCTGCAGTTCACTGACAAACCCTTCATGAAGCTATCATTCCTTTTTTAACACCTGAACTTTAAAATGTCACATATAGCATTTAAAAGGACAGGCAAATAACCAAGGAAACATCCTAGCATGCATTTTGCTTTCCCTCCCTCTGGTTGATCTAAAGTCCATGGAAATCAATGGCAGTCTTTCCATCTAGTTCAGCAGAGTTCGCAGTCGGTAGGTTGTTCCCTCCTAAAATTTCAGACGAAAAAGACCCCACACATATGTGGGGTTTTTGAGTTTCCTTTTACTCGTGTATCTGGCAAGACTGATGTGCTGTCAAATGATCTTTTCAGTGCTAAATATACACCATTAACTACTAATAAAAAAAACCCCAGGCTTTAAACATTCAGCTCCTTTTGGCATCTGTACAGAGCATTCCACTTGATCTCACAAGATGTATGGTTTGCACTAGGATTGCAGTCACAGTTTTCTTGTTAAAGCTGTCAACCGTTCCAGTGTCTATCTTTACAATGAAATTCAAACCTTAGTTAGGAAAATAGGCAGTTCTGCTTGAACTATGATATTAAGATCCTTTAGAAGTACTTTTCTGTATCCATTTGCAGGCTACAGCTCCTGTTAAAACTAGGTTGCAGTGTAAAAACAAGGGAGGGAAGAGGCTGATCCCTTCTGTTTGAGACACTTCCTCTGAGTGGCAGAGGTACTGTGGACATTAAATGCTTCCTTAAACATGCTATTTTTTAGAAAAAAAAACCATTTTGTTGGAACCACTTACAAGGCAAAACTTCACTGTCTCATCTTGTTAAAGTTACAGAGGTAACTCCAGGACAGAACATTGCCTTTTGACTGCCTTAAAATCAGCGTAGAAATTCTCTTGAACTTTAGATGATTTGCCATAGGATTGCATTGGTATCAGACTGGACTCATTAACAGATATTAGTTAATGACATGGGAGAGGTGGAATCAAGTTGACAGTTGTTTTCTTGTGAAAACTGATCATCTTCTAAAGGTAAATACCCAGAGCATTTCTGACAAGCCAGTAAAAATCGTCAGTCAATATTGCATGAAGTTACTTTAAAGTAATGACATAAAGCAAAGAGAGAACACAGGTATGGGATAAACATATGTCTTCTAATGCTTAGGCTCCATGGGGAGCCCCCTTATCTGCTTCCATAAGGCGCCTTATTGTGCTTAAGTAATGGGTATTAGAAGCCAAGCAGTATGTTACATCTCCTCCTACATGGTACATTCCCATACTGCCTAGATACATATGAATCCTGCATGTCACATGTCATTACATTTTTCTGAGACTATATCTCCATCCATGCTAAAAATACACAGAGAGAAAGAGAGAGAGAACTTCAGTGTAAGCAACAGATACTTCTGCACAGACCCTTGGCAATGCCAAAGACTGAGAAATTTACACGTGTTTATTATTCGGCATTGTTTGAAGAAGAGCATTTGCAAAGATAACCAGCCCTACCTGTTTCCACAGCAAGTGCCTGCTAGGGGCTTACCCCCATTCCAAGTGGGTGTATCCAAGCTGGATACATTGAAGTGAAGCCCCCTCCACCTGCCTTTTCATCTACATAGTGGCCTGATTTTTTTCTGAAGTGCTTAGTTACAGAGCCATTCCCGTAAAAATAACTGCAGAGCTATCCATAAATACTCTCACTCAGAAATTCCAAGCAGTGAACAAATCTGTGAAACTCGTGACCTGCTGATGTCCCGCTCCTCTGCTACCGACATACGGGGACCGCAGAGCCCTGAGCCTGCCGTGGAGATGAGCCACCTTCCAGTAGCCTCTGCACTGCCACCTCTCGCCTCTCCCGTCACACGGAGAGGGTCCCCAGTGCTCAGCCACCCACCAGCAGCGTGCGGTGGCCTCCGGGAGTCCGCGTTGTGATAAGGATGTGATGCAGACCTCTCGCACCAGACTCTGCTCCCCTCCCCCCAAAACCCATGAAAATCATTAGTGGCCTAAAACCTCGCTCTAGCGGCTTCATCGCTGGCACTCTGGAGTTGGATTTGGTCTCCATATGAGAGACAGGGGAGGAGCAGTGGTCCCCTGGTGACATGTGTCAGGCAGGAACATGGCACATGCTCGGAGTACCCCCAGTGTCCCGGGCTTTTGCACTTCTGCGTGAACAGCCGAATGGGCAGACCCCTCCTGCTCGGCTGCAGCAGATGGAGTGGTGAGGCAGGCTGCGTGTCTGCAGGGCTGGGCAGCAGAGCTGTGCTCTCGAGCTCCAACTAATGAAGCTGATTTGATGAGCTGATTATTCTTGTGTATTAGTGCATCGCTGACATGGTGCTCCATGCTGTACCAGACACAGAAGGAAGGGTACAACATGGGCCTCCTACCGAGCTTTCCACTTAGGCAAACGGACCAGACGATCCAGAAAGACGGGGTTCTGGATGACGAGGAGGAAACGGAGCCCCTCTTTGTAACAGAGCACTGCAGCTCTCTGAGCTGGAATGTAGCAGCATTCCTAATTTAGATACTCCGGTTGAATTTTAAGTGGAAGTGAACAAAACATTTGAAAAGCTGTCCCTGTTCTCTCAGCAGGGAGATTTCGAGAATTTTCTGGGTTTGGGGGAGAAATACTGGCACAAAAGCAGCCAGTTCTCCCAGGTAGAGATGTGGTTCCTGGAAGCAAGCACAGGCTTTCTAGATGTGATGAATGTAAACAAAGAGGGGTTGGTTATCAGTAGGTGATTCATGATGGGAGGGATAATGATGAATAGGTGTTATGACAACAACTGCTCTGCAGCTGTAGCTCTCTCTTCTGCCACAAACTGCCAAAAACTCACCAGCTTCCTCCTGGGACCTTCTACTGGCAGTAAACAAGGCTTGACAGTGTCCAACACAGAGGGTACATGACTGTTGACCTCCTCATGGCAGGGGAAAATTGGCTAAACAATATTAGGTCTCTGGATTTTTGCAGACAGCAAAACATCCCTCAGAAAACATTCTTCCTGGTTTACATAAGCCATTAATTATGTTAATAATGTTTCTACCTGTGCAGTTTCTCTAATTTTAGCCCAATATTCCTTCCTCAAAATGCAAAAAATTATCCTCTGGGAACTCAAGGATGGCTTTTAATGTATTTTTTTCATTTCTACTCCAAAATGAACAAGAACAAGCCCCAGCAGATTTTTTTTTTTTTCAGGCAGAGTGGCAGTTCTGCTCTTGCTGAATCATCTGTGACAATGATTAGGCAAGAACACAAGAATAAACATTTCTTGGCAGCCAGGCATCAATCTACCCTACAAAGTACCAAACCCACCGTTTAAAAATCAGAGAGAGAGTTTGAAAAATGCTGCTCTAGGTGACTTGGTCTGTGTTTGGCACAGTGAACAAGCTGTGCTGGACTCAGGGAAGCTCAGCACAGTCCAGAGGAGGGACCAGCTATACACTTGTGATCAGGTGCTTCAACAGAGCCATCGTGTAGTCTCCACCACGGTATCTGAACACAGACAGAATAAACAGAGACACTTGCTAGAGTCCAGTGTGAGGCTGGATGCTACAGAGGTCTGCTGGAAAGCAAAACTGACTTAATGGTAGTGTTGCTTATAGTATTTAGGGTTTTGTATATATTTGAGTGTCTTTTCCAGATTCCTTTGCTTCAAGTGCCTTATTCATGTGAGTCCCATGCTTCAGGCAGTCCAGGAGGTATCTGCCTGTCAGGTCCCCATCTCAGTCATTCCTCATTACAACAGTCACCTATGAGAATAGTTAGAGAAACAAAAGGCCAGATGCACAGCTGCACAGATGAGTGAAGCACACTGCAACAAAGGAGAGCAACTCTCTTTGGACATAACTAACATGTGTGAACTTGCTTGACTGTTTGTAATTCCATTTCTTGTTGCCTGTTCTCACAGCTATGCTGAATTTAAACATACACTCTTTTCCAACCACTTGTCCTCTATTTCATCTCTGTGTTGAGGCATTAAGAAGAATGGGGATTCAGGGAGCAGGGATGAAGGGGAAGGAGTGACGGTTATGGCAGAGAACTTCAAGCTGAAGTTACTGACTTTCTTTCTCAGTTCTACCAGAAATTTTCCTGCACAATGTTGGATATGCCACTTCACCAACATGTGCCTCAACTGGGAAATCTGTCAAATGATGAAACCTGATAGCCCATACCACGAGGTCTTGCTGGGTGTCTCGATGCATATTTAAGAGTTTCTGAGGTCCCACTTAGGCTAGCACCACAGAGAAGCTTTTAACTAACCAGGCTGAAAAGGAAGTGGAAGCTCTGAGATCTGGAAACATCATTCTGAGGATTCATGCCTGGCAAAGAATGTCAGTGCTATTGCCAAGCCTATCCTGCTGAACTTTCTGTAAGGTGACCCTTTTTCCTACACAACAGCAAACATCCCATGATGTGTGAAAGACAACTGCTATTTACCTGCACCAGATTTCCTTTGCAAACCAAAGTACTCACTAACTAAAATTTCAGAGAAGTCATGGGATAATGCAAGGAGTGAGTTCAAGGATGAAGAGCAAGGGAAAATTCCAGTTTCCTGTACTGTGCTCAATCACTCCTACAGCCATTGTAGATCCAATGGCAACAGTTGTGTGGCACTGAAAGGCAGAATTTCCTACCCAGTACCTATAAACCAGAATTCCATTTATGGCAGAGAATCACTGGACACTACCTTCCTACCTTGTGCATTTGAAAGCTGAGATAAGAATGAGGTGCCCAGATAGAACACAGTATTTGTTGTCCGGGGACCCCTCTGTTCTGTAAGGGGATGGGATTGGATTGGGCATGCAGACAGTTCTTGTAACTCCATGGTGCAGGCCTTTCTTACTTCTAGAAGCAGAAGTCTGGATTACACAGACTGTCCTCTGCTTCAAGAGCTCTGCTGCCAGCCCTGAGCTGTTGGCCCAGCACATGACCTGTGCAGAGGGGTCACAGAGCCAGAGCACATCTCTCCACAGTCACCACCTGCCTATGATATGATCCAGCAGTTCTTGCTCCACTCAGCTCCCACTATGTATTTTGTGATTGTCCATCTTGTGAAGATTTTGATGGGAAGCTTTCTGAGCCAGGGAAGTTGGCTGTCTGATTCATATCTATGCTTTTGTCCCAGTGATGGACCCCACTTTCCAAGCTGGACAGAAAGTGATAGATAGCTCCAGGAGACTCTCTAATCTGAGGCTTATTGAACTGTCTAACGAAATTGCTGCCCTCCAGTCTATCTGTCCATTGCCTTTGTGGGTTACCTAAGGTGTGTCTCAGTGAGGTGTCTCAGGCCTCCTCCCAAAGCTTTGCTAAGATAAAAGCAGACCTGCAATGCTCCCCACAATGATTAATAAGCTGGAGATGCTGTGCCTTGTCTCCTTGTTCCTTCAGCTATGTATTTCTGTATGCTGTGGATCTCTCTTCCCCTCCTTTTTCCTCTCTAGCTCCTTTTCATCCCTTCCTTCAGGGACGCATATATAACTCCCCATTTTTGGCGGGCTTGTACAACACATAGAAAAACAGTCACGCACCCAGTGTTCCCTGGTCCATGCTGAAGACCTCTCAGTGCTCCTACAGTCCCTTAATTCTGACCATCCAGAAGCACCAATAGCTTGTTCTGAGTCAGCTTCCTCTACCATCATGTACATGCAAATTAAACTTTTTCTTTTTTCTGCACAGACCATAGAGAATAACATGAGTGCTTTTTTTCTGAGCTATGCTATAGCTGTCTTCTTGGTAAAGCATAGAGAGTTAAAAAAACCCAATCATGCTCTCTTTAAATGACTACTGAAGGAATGCCTAATGGATAAATTAGGCATATCTTGGCTGCGAGGATGGCACCTTTCAGCAACATCCCATAATGAAAGCTTTGGGAGTGATGACCTGATATGGTGGCACGCTAATGTGAACAGCTTCTCTCAGTTACACATTTTATGACAGGAACTGAAGAGTGACGAATTAAGAATATATTAGATATCAACTGCTTTTTAGATGAGTTTCTTAATACAATAAAATTTGAAGGCAAGCTGGTAGAGTGCTGTGTAATCTACAGATATTTATGAAACAGTGAACAGACCTAAAAGGCTGCATTTCGTGAATGTGATTTGGTAATTTTCTAGCAGAGTTACAAAACAGAAAAGATTTGCATTTGGATCATTGTTTTGAAGACTTGTTGCTTACCTAAATCTTGAGCCAAACTGTTTCTGGCATGGAAGCTGGGTGGGAGAAAATCCTCCTGCACCCTGTTTGCACCCCCTGTGCCCTGAGCTGGAGATGAGGTGTTGGTGAGAGGTGCCAAGAAAATGAGTGGCAGCATTTGGGGATAGAGAGGCAGAAACCTACGCCAGGACACCTGGGAGGTGCTCTGATCCAGCACATGCACCTCCCTGGCAGGGTGAACAAACATATCAGGAACAAACTCATGCCTTGTCTTTCCCTCATCTTCTTCATTCCTTCCAAAACCCAAGTTTTATCTTACATGTACAAGCAAGCCCTAGAAAAGTTTGCTCTGATACCCTAATTCTGAATGTTGGGGGTTTTTTCTCTAGGAAAGGAGGGTAAACACAATGCAGCGTGAAGGAGACTACAGCATAAGTGGGGTAGAAGCTTGGGTAAGGAAGATTAATGCTGGAGAGCTGTCTAGGAAGGGACCAGCATAAATCCTCAGAAAATTAAGCATATGCAAGGAGTAGCAGACAGTGACTATGGGAAAACCTGTCAGAACAAAGTAGCAGTCTTCCACTCTCTCCTACCTACAGACACAGCCAAACGCACAAGAATGGGGTTGGGGGTTGTTCATAAATAGTCTGGCTGCTGTTTGTCAGAGGCAACAGTTGAAATGTCCGTGCACAATTGCTACTTTAGCATGTGCTAAAAATGACAATGGCGTCCAGTGGCAATGGCCCCGCTGAGAACTGTCGTTCCAAGTCACAGTCATAAAACTACTGGTGGGTGGTCCTCATCTCCGTTTGTCCTCATTATCATTTCATTGTGTTTCTGTGGCCCACTGCACCATGGCACTCCCTGCATTTTAAAGCATTTCATTGACGGGGCAGTTTGACATTCATATTTATATGTCCTTGTTGTATTGCAGTGGTTTCGTCTATTCTTGGGGTCCAAGCCTTTTGTGAAATGGTGCGAGGAAGATGTGTATTCAAATCTTGGACCAATGAATTGGGTATTGTCAGGAAATAACAGAAAGTATTGAGGATTTAAACATCCTGGACCTTATCCTGCTTCTGTGGAACCTAACAGAAAGGTTTTTCTTGCCAGGGACTGAAAGCAGGGTTGTGGAAGAGGTCAGATGGGCGGCACGTACCTGGTTTGGGGTTCAAGAGCAAACTCCCTGGGTTACAATGTTAACAGGAGGCAGTCTGCTCTCCCTTCTCCTCTGCCAGAAGTGCAGAACAAAGCTCCTATTGACTCCAAAATCAGAAAGTCCAAGCCCTAATAATATCTCTTTTATTTCCTAATTCTCGTTTAATATGCAAGACAAAAGCTAAGCAAAGCCTATATGCAGTTCTGCGACTGGGCAACGCTTGAGCTGTAAAAGCAAAATGCTTGCCAAACCTGTGAAAAACAAAAACAAGAGACAGCTTACACAGTAGAAAAGGGGAAAAGAAAACAACAAAAAACCCAAACAAACTAGTGAAACCTTAAGTTTTACTTGAATTGTTTTACTTGTGCTCTTGGCTGGTGGCTCCTCTGCTTCAGGATTGGGGGCCAGAGCAGAGATTTGTCCCCTGCCTCCCTCCCTTCCTCAGGCAGGACGGCCAGGGGCACAGCAGAGACCTGGGCATGCTGGGCTGCCTTGCCCTCGCTGGAAGGCAGAGTAAAGTGGGCAGGCAGAGGAGGCACGTAGGGCTTCTGCCATTTTGCAGGGCCAATGTGCCATGGCCGGCTTGCTGTGCTGCAAATCCCCCCGTTCCGCATACATCGGGCTGCACTACACGGCTCTCCCAACTTTCCAAGCTTTGCTTGTTCCAGGCACATAAAGGAGCAGCTGCTGCTCGTGTGTGCATGCCTTGTTGCCCAGTTAGGAGTTGAGGATGTTTCTTGGCAAATGGCAAGAGCCTTAAGTTTGCAGGTGAAATGCCACAGAAGGGAAATGAATAAGATAGGCCCGACTATAAATGTAAGGAGGGGTTTAAATGCTCTATAGATGGCTTCAAAGCACGACAAAGCATGGCTTGCAAATCAAACTAAAGAAAGAATAAAATACCTTACATGGGTTTTCTGCATATCTTCCCAAACAAAAAACTGCCTGTGGACAAGAGATCAAGGGGATAGACCAATCTTTTCCAGAAGTTCCTCTTCCTGGAGTATAGTTTTTCTATCTGACCACTTTCTCAAACCATTAGCAAGAATGCCAGAATTGTTAGAAGAGTCCTCTTAGCCCTATAGGATCATAATTTCCTTCGTTAGCTAGAGAATAGGAGCATGCAAGAAAGAAGTGTGCAGGCATCTCACGTTGCTCTTCCAATATGGCTCAGTTCTGATCTGCAAGCTTTCAAAGCAGGATTCATCCCCTGTGCTCATTCAGCCCTTGGCCTCAGCTGCTGGTGCCAAAAATGAGAGCAATGAGAGCCAAGTGGGATGACAGCTTTTGTACTGTGCTCTTTGGCCCACTAGAAACTGGACAGTGAGACAGCAATAAAGATGCTTTGCTCAACCACTGTGCCTGGATCCACAGCAAGCCACCAGCAGCAATAACTGAATCCTCTACTTCTCTGCTTATATAGCAAAGACCTGAGATGGGAGAGGTGGCTGTGGACACACATCTCTGTGGAGCATCTCTTACATGCTCTAAACTCGGGGTGGGACATGCCTCTCTGACCCTCCTCTGTGAGACAGCGGTCATGCCCAACAGAACTAGCAATAGTAATACTATTGTTTAAATATTATTTGCCATGGTTGTAGCACTTCTGTTGGTGGATGATTGATGGGCCAGCTGGAACTGCACTGAGCATATTCATTAAGCTTTTGGTATATTTTTACTTTTGGCTGTCAATGGTTTAGACTCATGATTTTCATCCTCTGCCTTATTTATGAGGTGTTTGGGTTGACAGTCTCCTATTTGCTACTCACCCCTCATAGTATTGAGCTGATCACCTAAACCACACAGTACCTTGTCTGTTTCTCTCTGGGTAGGTGAAATTTGTCAAAGAGAACAGTAAACAAGGAAATACCACAAACTCATAAACATTTTTGGGTTTTATGTGAATAAGAACATTACAAAGAGCAACCAACCACTCCGACAATAGTCACTGCTCACTTCCTTAAGGAAATAGCCAGAAGACACAGCAAGGAATGAGAATTCAAATAGCATTTAAGCAAATATTCACCAGTCCTGGTTTTCAGCACTTCACCTGCTCTGTTATTTGGACCCACTGTCTTTGGTCGTGTTGGAGTCTTTCTTGGAGATAATATTAGCTTGTAGTTTTAATGCTAGTGGGTGATTTCCTTAAGAATTCTATTACTACTCATGCAGAAGAGGGGAGAGGTTCCCATTAAGGAGACTAACTGATTATTTGGTTATTATTTTGATCTGTAATGTATGCTTTTAACAGCCTAAAATAGAAATTAACTTTAGACAAGGGCAAGACCTACATGTAAAAATGAGACCTGACATTTGAAACTTATTAAGCACTTTAATTTAAAAGGCAAGTAATTTCATCAAATGCAGGTAGCTTCCTCCCGTATTTGGAACTGCACAGATGCTTAAGCTTCCCACCAGACTGGAAGCATCACTCATTTTAAAGGTGAATCGCTTCCCTTCCCCAAATAACCTGCAAAAGAGAATCTGTAACAATTTTGTTGTGATTTAACTTTTTTACATTCTGTCTTGATCCACTTAAGAAAGACTGCAAGAACGTAAGATTGTTACAAAGGATTGTGAAAAGATGAATCTTGGAAGAGACTTCACAAGCAAGACTGCTGTAAATCATGTGCAGAGACTGTCTGTAGATTGCAGGGTAACATGGAAAGGAAAGAATCCTTCTTCCTAAGTATAGAAAAGACAGGTTTAAAAATGGAAGCAAGGGACACCAGAAACACTGCTGCTTTGAATGTTGTGTTACGTTTAGCTGGATTTCGTGTATCACTGTGTCGCTGACATGACTCCTTCAGCATATATTCATAGGCATAAAATTTTGTGCACTGGTATTTTACATTGCGAATATCAAAGAGAAAAATAGAAATACCCTTCTGAAAAAGTGTTGCTGGGTCTTTTACATTAATTTTCTTTTGTCTTTATCAGTACTGGAACTTCTGCCTGTGGATCCTGTTGAAATTAGGAGAGCTTTTGCTGTGCATTGTCTCCAGTGCCTGGCTGGCTGCTCAGAGCTTGCTTAGAAGCACTCAGCAGGGAAACAGGGTCATGTTGGGAATCAGCACGGACAGCTGTGACCCAGCGTTGCCCAGTATCTGGCATCATCAAGAGGGCCCCGTCGTGGTCGGGGGAAATGCTCTGTTCCCCAGGCCCTGTCACCTGTATCACCGTATGTACACTGATAGGGTGCCAACAAGCTCCCCTGCTCCCTCCAGCCCCATCCCACCCACTTCTCTGGGATGCTGGTCCCTGCATATCCCCTGACTCAGCGGAATTGTTGCTTCCTGAGAGAATCAAGCTGCCCCAAATGGACTCATCCCAAGATGACACAAAGCAGCCATCCCTGGTCAGGCTGTGCATGCAGAGGTACAGGCACTGAAGTCCGGGGTCCAGGAAGGTTCCTTCCAAAATGCTAGGAGTCACATCGTGTTTTGAAGGCTTAATTTGGTAATTGGGCAGAACCCCCTGGCCATCTGTGCTGAGCGGTATCTGCACTCCCTGGCTGGGCAGAGGCACTTGGCTCCCCCCTGACAACAGCCTGACACCTCCGATTAGGGAGCACAGCCTCCCCACACCCTGCTATTCCCCCATACTCTCCAGGAGAGGCAGCTCTTGCCAAGAGGGTGTTTGGGTGCCCAAATCCAGGCCAAAGGGTGGCCAGACGGGGTCATGGCAGGAGCTGATAGCAAATACAGGAGGCAGATACATCACTTCCCTACTGCACCCTCCCACACTTGGGGGGTCTGTGGGTCAGCGAGGCAGGAGGGCTGCGTTCACAGCTAAAGCTCCCTCGGTGCCCACCAACTCTCTGATTTCAAGGCTTTTCTTCCAGGCCTAGGCACTGTTCTTGCATGTGGCTCCAAAACAGCATTGAACTTCAGCACCCAGAAACAGCAAGAAGTGGGCTTTTCTTTTTTCCATACAGAGGTTTTTGGACATATGCTTGATGTAAGACTGTTGTGTCTTCAAAATTATCCCTCTGGAAGGAAGAGGAAGTGAGTGTGGGAATGCCTAGATGGTCTGAAAAAATGTTCAGTGTTGTTTTGATACAAGTGGCCGCATTGCATTTCATTCTGGGAGGAATATTCATGGCTAAGCTCTAAGCCTCTGATTTATAATGGAAATACTGATAGATCCAGATCCATTTGCAGATGCTATTATAATGTTTCATCCTGGGGAGGGGAGGGGGAAGGGAAACGGCCTCCTTCCCTTTTCATTTTAAATATCGGTACACTCTGATATTGGTTTCATGAAGCATTTGGATGGGTCCTTATTCACAAATGAATAAAAATGAGTAAAGTCCTCAGAATCAAAGGTAAGCCAAAACTGGCACCCATAAGCACAAGGCAACCCAGAGAGCCCATCTGCAGCCAAACCATGCAGCAGACCCAGACACAGCTTAAAGGCTGGCAACAAGACCGCCTGCAGAATCTGCCAAGGAACCAGATGCTGTTGCTTCCCAAGCTTGGCATGAGGGTTCCTGATTGCCATCCAACAAAGAGGAAAAAGAGGAATGATATAATGTGGTGGGATAAAACACATCCCACCTCAACCTCCTTTATTGCTCATTGAAAAAAAATTGTGGAAGATACTACTGGAAATGTATCATTGTTTTCAGAAATACATACATTAGACACAACAATGGCCTTGCCAAATGGGAAAAGTAGGAGCTATTTAAATGTATGTGCCATTTAAAAAAAAAATTAAATCTTCATATGCTGTTTTGGGTATGGATGTCTTTGTGTCTTTTGTTAACTGTTACAGTGATAACCACTAAAATGAATACAAGTGAGGCAAAAAGCTTCCAGTTTTTTACGGTAATATTCCAAAATGCCCTGTCTCGGCACAGCTGTCTAGATCAGATAGACCACAATGATGGCTACTGAATGTAAAGAAGCCAGGTTTGTAAAATGAGGTGCAGAGAAATAATAAAGGAAACTGTAAATAAAGATATGTGATGAGAAAGATTTTATGAAAGAAAAGATATATCGAGGCATTATACTGATAAGGGCTCTGCTTTTTCTTTAGTTGCACAAGTCTGTTGATGTAACTTGATTTCATTGACATCACACCTGAAGAAAACTGGAGTAGATTTGGCCCAGGCAATAGAAAAAGAAGTCATGAGTTGTGTGGGTGTGCACCTGAGGATATATAAGCCCAGGAGAGCACCATCAAAAATTCCAGTGGAGAGGAGGAAACAAAATAAATAAGAAAATATATGTAAAATAGTATGCTGCAGGTCAGCAAAGAAATAGGAAGCAATAAAAAAGTGTTTTAAAAGAAGAAATAACAAAATACTCGTAGTTACCTGAACAATAACAGCTGTTATCATTCCTCTTATCATCAGCATTGAATCGTATTTTGGAAAATAGCAGGTGCTTCCACAAATGATATTTCAGGGCAGCTCAAACATATTTACAAATTCAAGTCATTTTTGCCAGAGACTTCCAGCTGAAAGAAATGCATCAGAACATGGTAGACAAACTAGTCCCATAATTTTCATTGTTAGCTGGTTTAGCATAGTCAAAAGATTCAGGCACCAGTTAAAAAAAGGGGAGGCTTCCTATAAAATCAAGGACAAGGGATGCTCTTTCATTCAATAGCACAGTGGTTAGAGCTGTCTCTGAGGACAAAGAGACTCAGTTTCAATGAAACCTGTAGGGTTTCACATTTCCCACATCAGGGTGTTGTCTGAACAGAGCTGTGATCTGGCTTCATGTCTTTCTGGGCACAGGAAAATATTGGATATTAAACATGAGTCCCCCATGTTAACAAAACTGTTCTGGGTGCTGTGATACTGGCTTGCTTCTCTCCCACTCTGTCTTCCCATCTTTTACATCCCTTACTTTTCATTAATATTTTTAACTGAAATATTTCTACTGTAATTGTTTTAGCTTAATAAGATGTGTCATTTTCTTTACCTCATTCATATCACTTTCATATTTTCTTTCTTAATTCTTTTCTGTTTTGGTTCAGTCTAACTAATTTTAATTCTTTATCAAATCCAGTTATTCATACTTTCAAAAAACACATTCAATAAAAACATTCAATAGATGCAAAATCCTTCTTACAACATTTTCAACAGGTTAAGTGAAAAAAACACTTGGTGAAATATGAGGTATGGAAATACGATTATTGAAAAGAAAAAATTTAAGTTAGTAAGAAATATATTGCAGTGTTGCACACTAAAGAATATAAGGCTATTCATGGTGCATCTAAGTTCCAAATACATGTTTATGTTTACAAACCATTATATGTGATAAATTCCTTGTATGTGTAGAATCCCAGCTGTTACAAATTCACTGCCATCCATATTTATACACTAGGAACTGAAGAAATGTGCTACCATGACAAGGAGCATCTCAAATAGTTTCTCTCACCTTTGCACACCACTGGGAGATGTTTCCTTTTCTGGAGTGAGATATTTAAGGAAGGCTTTGGTTTGAAAGGCAGCTATGTGTTTTTATACCTGTGTATGAAGCCTAAAAAGTATTATACATTTGCTTCATGCTGAGTATAACTCTCTTCTTAGAGGACAGCACTGCCTACTGAAGCAGTATCATAATCATGGTATGATATCATAGAATGAATTACAGCACTACAGAAAACACAGACACTAATAAGTACTGAAGACTGTGAGAAGCATTGCTCAAGATTTTCTATTCTAAAATCTTCCTTTGTTATATTCCGACTTGGCTGAACATTCACCATTTGAGGTAAAAATTTCCATGATGCTTGGCTGTCTTGGGCTGATAATTACAGTTCTTGTTTAGCTAAGTTTTACCAAAAAAAAAAAAAAAGAAAAAAAAGAAAAAAAAAAAAAAGCAGCTCCTTCCTTAAATAGGGCCCTGTTCCACTAATTGACTGGCTTATGACTTCTTGATGGAAGCAACAGGAAAAAAATGTCAGTTCTGATACCAACATGGCGTATCAGCAAAATGCCACGAGTCTGGCCATGTTCCAGTTTTGAAGCAATCAGGTTGGTCTTGTCCCTCAGAGATGGAGTGGCGGCAAGCACCGAAATCCTGCGGGCAGATCCCACTCTGGGGTGCGGTGCCTACCTCCCACTGCCTCACCTTTGCTGCCCTGCCCCGGGGTGCTGCTGCTGCCTGCAACACCTGCCCTTCCCAATCTGGAGAGCGGGAGTCGCCTCCCCAGGCTTCAGCACTACACTGAAAGCATAGGAAATTATCTTTCTCCTGTGCTGCGGCTGCACGGTCAAACGTGGCCTTCACGACGAGATCCCCGGTGCTCCTCCAGCTGCCGCCACCACGGCACGGGGCTGTGGTGCCCGGGGGCTCAGGGAACGCCCTGCCCGACTCCTGCAGCCGGGAGGAAGCTGCCGGGGGAGCCGGTCCGCAGCCCTCCCCGAGACAGTCTGCTGCTTGGGCACAGCCAAGTGTGCCGGGTGCCGGCGCTGGTCCCTCCGCCGAGGCCTTCTTGGCCATTGGGGTGTCTCCAGCCGGCGGAGCACCTGGAGAGCTGGCGGCCGGCGGCAGCAGCTGTGGCGGAGCGGGGCTGGCGAGCCAGCAGGCCGGGCAGCGAGCGGCGGGGGGCACCCGAGGGGCCCCGGCCCCGCGAGCAGAGGGAAGAGCAGGCTCCGAGTTACTAACAGCTTCCCTGGAAGCCGAGCTGGGGCCGCGGCCAGGGCAGGCAGCCAGCCAGCCCAGCATCCCGGGAGGCTTCCTTGGCTGTCTTCGCCCACCTCTTTTGCTCCATCCAGTGGTGACGAGCCATCTTGGAGCCTCCAGGCTCTGAGAGGGAAGCCGAGGGGCACAGGGTGCTCAGCCTGCAGGGTTTCCTGCAGCCCTCAAAGCAGATGCCCCAGCTCCTCCCTGGGTACCAGAGTGCCGGGAGCACTCGCAGCCGCACAGTGCAGCCGTCACCCCCAGGAAAAACGGCGGGCTTAGGGCTCCAGAGCCCCTCTGAGTGCAGAGCAGCATCGTTGCCTTCCAGCCCCAGCTTTTCGTCTGACCGGCTGCCTGACCAAGCCCTCCCTGGGGTGGGGGTGCTGATTTCTCTGTCGCTTCTGGGGTGAGGCAGTGCAACAGGAGCCGAGGGCAGGAGGGGCCCCTTCAGTCTGAGCCCAGCGGGGAGTTTTGGCTGCTGGAGTGATCCTAGGCCCCACAGCTAGGATTTGCAGCTGTGGCCAAGGTGAAAGCAGCCTGCAGGGCCCCTCTACTACAGCCAGAGCAGTTTGTCAGGTGCTTAAGGTGCTCAACACTAAGGGCAGCATTTGGCCTCCCGTCATCTGTTTAGAATTTTCTTTTTTTTCTTCCTTCTTCTCTTTTTTTTTTTTTTTTTTTCTGTGTGTCTTTGACATTTATGTCTATTTTACCAGTAGACCTGTATGTTCACAATAACCTACAGGTTGCCTAAAAGAAAAGCACATTGTCTCAGAGCAGGAACCCAGCAGTGAGGGGTGAGAATCTTCATCGTCCCCCCCTCTCCATTCTGTCCTCTCTTACCCAGGGGCATTTTGATGGCACAGGATAAAAATAAATAAAAGCAAGTACTTCCACTTCCTCGGAGCAGAGCTGATATGGCAGTAGCTCACTGGATGAGAGCAGCTCAGACCTGAAACGCTTTCTTCTCTGTTGGGATCACAGCTTGAGCGTAGGCTTGTTGTGTCGGAATGGGCCTACTGTACCCAAACATCTGAGCTTTCTCCAGCTCCTAGAGGAACATTTTATACTCATTATACATGCAGCAGAATTGCAAAATATGTCCCTGGGACCAGAATGCAGGAGGAGGACATTAAAGGTTAGGAGGTAGTAGGGGAAAAGCAAAAGGAGTGAGTAATCTGGAGTTGCCTGATAACCCTTTGAGTCTTAGCCAGAATTAACTGTATCGAGATGTTGTGAAAAGGGGAGATGCATTACTTGACACGTTGATAACAAAGAGAGGGTTTTATTGCTTTAGGTACCTTCTAGAAGTAAAAAGCAAAGGATCAGCTCCACATCCCAGGTTTCAAAATGTTATGATCTAAGCACAGGATTCATCACTGCCACCACTAAGAGATCATACATCCTGGAGTGTCATGAGCCATCCATGATTTGTGTCATGGCAGAGGATGATAAATCACTGCTAAAGACATAACAAGCAGCATCATCGCTGCAACACAATAGATCATGATGCATCAAGATCTTTGCTAGAATATTATTTACAGTTAGCAGGGGCTTGGAATGGCAAAGCAGAAGCTGATATTAATCTTCCCTGCATTGTGTCTTTGTGCACACTAAGGGCCCTCCCTGCCCTGGGAAAAATGGGATCTGTAACACTCACTGATGCAATAGCCACTGATTGCATACAATGGGGCTGAGAGGGATTTTGTATACAATCATGTGTATATATATATATTTATGAAGAAAAGGAGCAACAGCAAGAGCAAGTGAAGTCCCATTCTTCAAAGCTTATGCTGTTCAGAACCCATCTGTAAATGTAGATGTGTTGAGGTCTCTGTTCCTTGTAGTAACCTTGGGGAGAGAATTTAGTCATAAAGCTTGAACAGACAAGTGACTTACTTGTTTTGAAGAAAGCTCCAAAGGTTTGGAAAAGTCTTAGGAGTTCTTCCAGCTCTCACCCTATTCAGCACATGCAAAGACTTAAACAAATTTAGCTTTACTCCCCAAACTACTTTGAGAATCATTTTAAGGGAGATGCTAAAGCACAATTAATGTTAGGGGGGGTTGCCTTAAAGATAAAATTATTCAAAAATCCCATGCCTCCCCAAACCCCCAAAAAACCCAGACAATTCAAACTTGTGAAATTTACTACCAGCTATTTTTATAGGAGACTCTCACTCTGTCAATCTAGTCGAGTGTTTCTGAGGCACTGTGAGTTATTTCTCTTTCTTATGCAGGACATTGCTGATTTAGGTCATATCAACAGGACTAACAGTTCCATTTAAAGAAATGCTGATATGGATAGAAAGTTGTGCTTTTTTAAAAAAGAATACTTCCTGCTGGAAGGAAATCTGCATTTCCAAGCTGTTGATGACCTTTTTGACAAAAAAAAGAAAATCCGCAGCGCTTTACAAGAGTCTGCCCAGCTCCAGCCTTACCCTGTTAGTAGAGGAATATTATTCCTCTTCTGCCATGCTAAAGACAAAAGACACAAGTAAAGTGCCTTTCAGTTTTATATCAGTTACTCATCCTGTGTTTGCTTCATGATGTGAAGCTGAACCCTCCCACAGACTTTAATTGAGTTAAATCATTGCCAGAACCTTTTAGGCTCCCTCTCGCACACCCTTCAATGTGTGCATCTCTGATGAGGCATGTGAGCAGAGACGTGCTCCCAGGACGTCTGGGCAGCAAGCCACCTACCTGTGGGCTCTAAATATTTCCATGAACTATATTTCACTTGAACATTTCTTTCCTGTTTAGACTACCATCAAAATTGGGGAGGGGAATAGGGAGGAGCCATGAGCAATTTACTGGAATATATACAGGCATTCCCCAGATTTCCCATCCTCCTCCTTAATTGGATATTATCCCTCATTAATGACTCTGTGAGAGCCTGTAGAGTACTAATTGTCTGCAGTTCCTCTCTCTGTCCCTCCCCTCTCTCCTCATAGAGATTAATCTTTTGTTCAAGTTCATGAAGTTTAATTTCTGTTCCTCTCACTGAGATGGGCAGCACATCCAACCTTTGTTCCACCAGAGCCCTCAGAACCTGGTGTCACCTCCCTGGGATGTTGGAAGGGATAAAGGATGATAAGGGGAAAACCCAAAACCTCCTCCTGCTTCAATATGAGTCCCCAGAACCCAGCTATGCCAATGCCCTCACTGCAGTCCAGCACAGCTGTGACCCGCTGCCACCTTGCATGTTCCTGTTTCACATCCTGGGCAGGTTGAAACCCAGGAGAGTCAGAAGTTATCTAAGCCTTTCAAAAACAAGCAAAGCCTGGGTGAACATTTGCAGCATGTCACCTCCATTTATCTTTTGAGGGGCTTGTGTTCTTTCAAAGTGAAACAGCTAATCCCAGAAGAACAAATAAACAAACAAACAAAACTTAAATAAGTGCCTATTAATCAAGGAATGAAGTGAAAAACAAATGGTTCTGAATGGCTAAATTATTTTGCATTAATGGTTGCTTTGGTAAGATTTTGGCTGGTTTTTGGCAGTTTTCTGACTGGTATCTAGCTAGGATATTTTAGGCCCATATATTTAAAGGATGAAAGCCTTCCCCTAGCACTAACAAATCCCCTGACATTATTTTGGGTGCGATAGCCTGTTTTGACTTACAGTCTACTTGGTCAGGGCCAGGGAGCATTCCTGCCATTGTCCCCTTCGTTGCTCTGGAGATGCTGATCCCTCAGGCTCGTCCTTGTTAGTCTACAACGCTGCCGGGAGCCATCGGGCTGTGACCCCAGAGCCTGGCAGAGCCCCGCCAGGTCCAGCCGTTCCCGCAGCCCTGTCCCAGCATTGCCGGCACTCAGGGAAATGGGTGTCCTTTCTCTTAGACCTTATTTGGGATTTCTGCCATGCCTGTGAAGCACAGCCCTCCTGTCCCAGTTGCTTTTGTGACAGGAATACTGAAGCCAAAGCCTGTGCTGTGTGGGGAGGCAGGGGGAGTTTTGCTGGTGTTTTCAGCAGAGTTAAAGTGGCACTCCCTGCTTTCTGCTATCCTGGGCACCTGCTAGCAGGAATCACAGGTACACTGCCCATGCTTACATTTTCCCCTCTCCTGTAACACTTCTGCTGCTACAGCCACAGGCTGACTTGCTGCTGCCTACAGCCAGCACAGAGTGATACAGACCTTGGCAATACGCAGGGAATACGACTCTGTCTTTTAACCACTGCTACACAGGGAAGCCTCCCTTTCCAACAAGCATCAGATGACTTGAAGGCAATTCTTCAGGAAAACCTTCTATAACAGGAAATTGTAAAAAATCTTGAAAAAAGAGCAGATTTTTTAAAAAAACAAAACCACAGAACTGTTTGCTGCTTTTCTGCTTGCAAAACTGAACAGGTGAAGGTGATGGTAAGCTATTTGTCCCAGGAGCTACAGGCTCTCCAGCCACTAAGTCAGCCTGAAGTGGTTCAGTGTCCAGGTCATCCCAGGACACTGACAAGGTGATGGCAAATGATTTGGCTCCCATCCAGAGGCCTCATGTTTCAGGCTGGTCTGTCTGTCAGGGAGGTCCTGCCAGTGCCTCGTGGCTATCCATCCGTTCCACCTCAGCCAAGGTCAGCCCTGCCCGGGCTGCAGGCACACCTGCCACTTGGTCCCTGGTTTCCAGCCCCAGCATGTCTCCTGCCCCAGCTGCCAGGTCTACTCCATGCCTAGTGCTGAACAGGTCTCATGAGTCTTCCTCCTTGCCTTCCAGTCCCTGGCCACAGGGTACCACCACAGCAAGAGCACTTCCAGCTGCTTGGGCTTCATCCCATGCTTCCTGGGATCTTCTGCTCCCCAAACTCTCACTCTTAGGACAGCAACATCTGGGCTGACCATTCTGCTTTTGCCTGATTTAGATGTGGAGAGAGCTTATTTTTCTGAAGATGACAGATGGAAAGGCAGACCTTCCTCTCACACATACTAGCACTGCCTCAGTTCCAGCGGTTTGGGACACCTGGAGCAGGAGTGTTAGTGTTCCTCATTCTCATCCTGAGAAATATAGGCCAACTGAGACTACACGGTGGATAGAAACACTGCTATAAGGTCTGACCCATTTTTGTCCTCCGAAAGCAATCTAACATCTGCTCTCAGTATTTCTGTGTGCCATTTCAGAAATATCTTTGGAAGAGCACTGCTAATTCATGCCCTGCCTACTTTCAAATCATATTATTTCAGACTCTAGTTTATATATGCTTGGGGATGGATCTTTATATAAACTAAAACTTTCACTGCATATGATCTTGGGCATAAATTCAGTAGCAAAATGGACTTGCACCTGGAATTTAAATCTCAGCTCAGTCCATCTGTCCTGCAGATCCTGCTGCAGCTAAGTGGGGGAAAAAAAATCTTTGTTGTTCTGTGCTGAGGCAGTTTTTTGGAGGCTCTTGAAGTTGGTGAGGAGAAAGGGCTTGAAAAAACATCTCCCACTTGTTTTCAACCAGTGCAGGTGGCAGGCAAGCTGGACCCGTGTGCTTGGTGGGCCAGGGAAGGAGAAGCAATGGAGATGCCAAATGTTGCTTCAGTGTCAAGACCTGGAGCTGATGAACAGAAATCCCTGTGGTTAAACTACCAAGGGAGCCTCTTTGGCAGTGCACAGTCAAGAGGCAGAGGGGCTTGACTCATGTATCAGGGGCTTTCATGCCCTGGAAGAAGACAACACAATCCTTGTAGATCCTCTGTGCCAGCATGAGGTCTGGGAGGCCTGGTGGCTCTCAGAGGCTGCTGCTAAAACTCTTCTCTTGTTTCTGAGTGAGAAGTTTTTGTTCTGCAAAACATTTATCTGCCAATAAATATTCCTCTAATTGAAGATCCATCAAAAGTGCTGGCTCTGCTTATTTTAGAGTCCATCTTTGACCTTTACCACTGTGAAATACTTCTACTGATATTCCACCAGAGGCTATAAAACATCTGGCTTGACTGTGCACCAAATAGCTGGAATTTTCTAGCCATTTCAGTTGGTGGCATTGACCCCAAACAACAATTTGTCTGCACCATTTATGAGTCCCCTGGAAGCTGTGGGGCCTGAGATGCAGGGGGAAGCTTGATCCATTGAACAAACCCAGTCCACGCCTGGGAGAATGGAGAAACCTGATTCTGAAGGAAGAACTGCGGTCTTACACAGCATAATGCAGCAGTCTTCAAGGCAGGGCAGTGAGATTGAAGGATGTCTGCCCTTGCAGACACCCCTTCTGCACCGTGTCACTGCTGGGAGGGAAAAGGCAGGAGAGATGTAGATGGCAGGCAGGGTGACACCAGTTCCCCCTCAGAGGCTGGGTTTCACTGCCACTGTGGCTGTGCCCCTGCCCCTCCAAACCCCTCAGGGGCCCCGAGCAGTACGGAGGGGAGCCAGGTGCAGGGTTTATTTACTCGGACAGACAAAAGCAGTGGCTTTCAGCAGGCCCGGGAGCAGCGGTGAAGACACCTGTGTGTCAGCAGGTGGGCTCAGCTGCTGCAGTGTTGCACTTGCTGCAGCTGCAAAAGGCATATCCCTGCCTTGGCTCAGGGTACCCCCAAAATATGCAACCAGCAGATGGTGCCTTGCCCCACAGCCTTGTTTTCTGACTCTGTCCCTTCCCCTGTCTCTTCTCCACAGACCATGGGGCTGCTGGCTGGACATCATTTCGATGTAATTTTCTTGGAGAGCAAACAGCACTTGACCTTGTTTCTCTTTTGGTGGGCTGCCAGGAAGGTCAGCTGCCCAGCGACATTTTTGGTGGTGGAAACCATAGTGGTGAGGCATCGCAATATGTTCAAACTCACATCTAATTCCCTGTGTGTTCTGCTACAGATGAATAGACAAAAGACCTCCTGGGCAGAGAGGGGGGCCCTGCTCCACCAGAGTTTGGATTTTTCACTGTCATCCAAGCAGAGGATCCAAACTCCAACAATAAGCTCCCTGCTCCAGACGAAAAACATTTATAACCTCGCCAAGCCAGGCTCTGGCAGGGCAATACAAACTGTGGGCTCCACAAGCTAATGACCTTGAAAGTATCCATTTATCTTGGCCTTTCCCCCCAGCTTGAGATGCCACAGAAAATGTGAGACTTGCTTTCTTCTTTCTCTTACTCTTTTTCTTTTCCTTTTTGAGCAAGAGGGATGAATAGTCAGGGAATGCAGGCAATATGGAAATTGCTCAGTTTCACCTCTCTGGCTGGAGCTCAGCACTGAGACCCCAGTGGAAATCAAGACTGAGAGCCAACTGGTCCTGGTATTCTAGGAGGGCAATCAGTGGCAAAGGGACATCACTGCTTTGCCTCCGTTACCTGATGGCTCCGCACTGGCTCTTCCTTCATTAATCTTCATCGGTAAACAATATTTACGACCAACAAAACCCAATCCTTTGAGCCTGTTGCTCTTATTCACAAAAGGCATCTCATAACTTGGTGTGATGTGACAGCTTGAACTGCATTAAAATCCAGACAACAGGTTAGAAACGTCCCTGGAACAAATGGAGCTGGTGCACCGTAAATGTTATTTCCTCAGGGAGAGCAGTGACTCCCTGGAGTGTTTTCAAAGTCGGTGTCTGTTTTCTATGCATTGCCACTGTACAGAAGCCATTGCTTGCCACAGCAGGGTGCTCCCTTTTTTATGGGATATACAACTTGGGTGTAAAATAATCCCACATCATTTCCTTTGGTGTTCGGTACAGACAGCTTAAAGTGAAAAGGGAAGTCACACAAAGCAGCTGACAACGGGCACAGGCAGAAGCTGCTACTAGGAAACATCCTTATACTTACAGGGGAAAAAAAAATTTGCCAAGATGTTTTCTGATTGCTGAGTGTTTTAGTCCTCTTACAGATGTGGTGGGATCCAACCACTTTATTTGCAGATATCCTGCAGCAGATCTGGCTGCTGCTCTGTATCACCTGCGGGCTGGGGCCTGCCTCTCACCTTTGTTCTCAGCCGGTAGAGCTGTCTGCTGGGAAGAGCATTTGGGCTCCAGAGAGAATTTGCTGGCTGCTGCCTTTGAAGCAAGCACCAGCTCGTGTTTCCATTTTAGGCATACATGTAATGTACATCTTTGCTTACTGGGCACACTGCAATGCAATCCAGCCTCAGGAATTCTTGGCTTCCCTCTGGATTTTGATGACTTTATAAAAGGTGGTGTTGCACTGAAGGGATCCGTGATAGTCATCTCCTGACTCACTGCCAGCAGGATGGAGACTCATGATGACTTAAAGAATAGAAGTTTTATTCCAGGAGACACACACCCAGAGCTGCCTGCCCAGTGCCTTCACTGGACACATGCGTGAAGGACCACACATACCAAGAATCAGTGTGACCCTGCATTGAAGGTAAAGGCTTCCCGTGGCTCTGTGGGCCAGATACGTGTTTTTGGCAGGCCAAGGAAGTTGAGCCAACTCCTTGTACTTCCTCTGTCCCACCTCAAGTGCCTAGCTCTCCAGGTGCTGAGCAAACACCCTGGATCCATGGATAAGGCTCAGGTCAGCCAGATACTTCAGCATCAGCTTTAAGCAAGCAGTTAAAAGTTTGACAGTATTTAGGGAAGTACACCAGGGGCCTGGCACAACTGGATAATATTTAGCTTGAATACAGCTATCAGAGTCAGGATGCTTTAAAAGTATCTTTATGGTACTTAATACTTAATAGCAGGTTTAGCTATTTCTTTAAAAATAAAAATCCCATCCCAGTAAAAGAAATGCCAAAGCATTTTTGAAGCTCCTTAACACAGTGAATAAGAAATCAAGAGTTGATTTACTTAACAGAGTGTACATACGTACGTATATGTGAGTGTACATTTGCATGAAAAGCATTTGCAGAGAATTCTAAAAATAGAAGACATTTCAGAGGTTTGTAGGCAAGTAGATCTTTTATGTTTTATTGCTTTCCTCCAATTAATTGTTTATATTAGAACACAGTCCTCCCTTCTTCTACAGTCTGCAAGCCAGTGAACCACGGACTTTGCTACAAACACCTCTAATTCCTCCACTGAAGGAGCAGCCAGGAACTCCCACTCCTACCAAAATGAAGGTCAGTAAAGGAGAGATGCCTTTGTCTCTAGTCTTGCAGTTTTCCTAAAATGAAATTCACCCCTTAATTTGGAGGGCAATTTTCCTCCAAGGAAGATAGGAAAATGATAATAGTTCCCTGTGAAACACTCACTATTTTAAGATGAAAATGTTTGGAGTTTTGAGGTATCCAAGCAGAAATGGGAGGAGGTTGGAAACCAGCTCTTGTGAACTGTGTGCTCCAAATACTTGAAACGATGCTTAACCTCAAGCTTAGGCATACCCTTACTGACTCAGGTGGAGTGGCTCTCCTGCTTCACACTAAGCGTATGTTTAACTGCTCCTCTGGGTCAGGGCCCCAATTAGCACACCAAGATCTAATTTTATTCTCAGTTACAGCTGCATAAGACTATATTAAGCAAACCACTTTATACCAGTAAAAAAAGTGAAATTAAGCTTTGGCTCAGGGTAGAAAGGGAGAGGATGACACAGAAAAAGGTATCCTTTTGGATTTTACTGCCTCTGTTATGTCCATACCCCGATAACTCTTTGTCCTCTTAAAAAGTCTCTGCTCCAACCTTGTGTCTCTCAGACCAGTCTAATTTCTTCCGCAAAACAGCCTCTCAGCAGAAAGCGTTTGCAAGCGTTTGTAAGAAAATGCCGTGACCACAGACTCCCCCAATTCCTAAAGCAAAGCCTGTTAGCCAAAATCTACACAAAACCATTGGTAAAATGCGTGTCCTGCACTTGTGTCCATGAGTAACCAAGTTCGTGTCACTGTAATCTCTATTTCTTCATCCTCCCCTTCTTCATCAAGCCCTTTAGAACTTGATCCCAATGCTTCAGACACCAGGTCACATTACTCAGAAGTAAAGCCCACTGACTTCAGTTTAGCTTAAATGTTTTCTTACAGCCCCTGCTTATCAAAGCACCCCTTTTCGATGAGCTACACTAAATTACCCAGAATTACACTAAATTATCCACTTACAGATAAATACATGCTTTGGTGTTTTCCTGAACAAAATGAACTTAAACATGAAATCAGGATTATGTCTGAGAATCTTCCCTACCCAAGGTGCAACCTCTTTGGAAGATGATGTCCTTAAATTTTGTGTACTCCAGTACAGGCAGCTGCCTTCTGCATGCCAGCTTCAAAGCACCTCACACGCTGCTGAATCTGCAAACACCAGCCAGTGCTAAAGTATTTAGTTTGCCAGTCATTTGCACCTGTAAAAATCAGGGGTAAATCCAGGTGAGACTCTTAACAGGAAGTGAGCTGCTGGCCAGTTCAGCGCTCCCAGCTTTCCTGCTTACTGGGGGCTGCAGCAGGACTGGGAGATCCCCTCAGCACAGCAAGGCCACAAGGTTTGGCCAAGGACCCCAGAAGGCTCAGGGTTGGCTTTGGCCAAGCGTCCAGGAGCTGGCATGTGTGATGCAGTGTCAAATAGGTCCCAGTGACTCCCACTGTGGCTGAGAGGTGGTGATGAATGCCCAAGTTAAAGCTGACATGTGGTTTACCCCAATCTGTAGCAGAAGCCACTCTGATTTTTAAAAATATAATTTCATCTTCATACAAGGAAAGTAGGAAAAAAACAGCATGAACTGAGGCACACTTCAAGATGAACAAAGCAGAGTTTGAAGCACTGGCAGAAGCCCAGCATCTCTCAGGGCCAGGCACTGGGGTCAGTCCTGTCTGGCTGTCCCTGCCAGGGAAGGACAAGGAGCTTTAAATTTTATTAAATATGGTTAATTTTTTTTCTCTTAATGGCTTACCTTTTCTTTTTTAAAAAAATTTTTTGCAATTGGCATGTGTGGTTGTGCTATGCAATATAAGCCAGAGGGTTTGTAGAATTACTGGTAGGACAGCGTTGATGTGGCAAGCCAAAAGTTTGAAGAAAAAATCATGCGTGCAGGCTCCTAAATATGGATCTTCATGGTTATTTTCAGCCAGAGTCTTGCACATCCATAGTTCTGGGTTAGAAAACATAAGCCCCAGGTGAAGTGCATTTGGAGGATCTCTGCCATCCGATGTGAATGAAGACCCCTGTCACAAAGTCATCTGTATGACCTACTTGCTTCTTGCCGCTAAGGAATTGTCCAGGACTCATGTAACAACTTCAAACTCAGGCACATTCCTCGAGCTGTGTGAGGAAGCTTGCACATTGCCTGACCACATTATATCTGCCTCTAGGCAGTGTTATCACTCCTTCCCTTCCATATGCTTAAGCAGAATTTTTACAAAAATAAATGAAATACATATGTACATTATGCAAAGAGTGTTCTTGAGCCGTGCTATATTTGGTTTTGCATGATACGTATCCAGCGTGTAGACCATTGGCACTCGTTTTTTAACTGTTAGAGATAAGCAGAGTCACAGTAAGCTATAAAAGAGTGTAAAATATGCAGGGCCTGATTCTCCGGCTCGCGGAGGCCCCTTTACATCATGCTGGCACTGCACTGGAGTCTAAAAGCAAATGCACATGTGACTGGAATCCACTTTCAGGCCCTTTTATACTGCCAAAAGAGCTTAAAGTTGCCTGAATTCAAATGAGACTCAGATGCTTGTAGTACAAGCCGGTAGCCATCATTAAAATCTTCACTAATGCTGCTGCCCCTCTGCTCCCCCCAGCAGCAGGGTGAGCAGCAGCAGTCGACCCTGGGCCTGAGGCGGTGCTGGAATATTGGGGAACATGGTCCTTCTCACTCTCCCTGGGGGTATGGGGCTGTTCCTGTGACCAGACACAGTGAGATGGATGGAGTGGGTGCTACCACAGGCAGGGAGATGCAGGGACAGACAAACAGGGTGTACATGGGCAGCTGAACAGGGAGGAGTATGAGGGGCCAAGTACCCCACTTTTCCCAGATGGCTCCATGTCCAAACTGGGATCCACATTGCTGGAGTCTCCCTTTTCAAGGCTGGTTTTTCTCCCTACAAAGAGCTGACACAGAATGTACAAGTGCAGGTACACCCGCCCTTAGTTTTAATCATTCAGCGCCAGCCAAAGTGGGAGGGACAGGAAAGCTCTGCCACCTTCCCGTTCTCCCTATGGCAGCCGCCTCCACCTCGGCCCAGGTTGGATCCAGACACCCACCGTGCAGGCTCTGGCTCCGAGTGCCTCGCCCCAGGGCCCAGACACAGCCGCTTCTGCATCCAGGAGGGAAACCAGAGCTGCTGGCTCGTGACTGGCGCACAGATCACCAGTTCATGACTCTCCCCCGTGAAAAAAAAGTTGGTTTGCATTTAAAGTGTTGGGGGAAAGGATTTTTTCTCTTTCTTTTTTTTTTTTTTTCTCTTTTCCAATCCCCAAAGTCACATGGCCAGACTATTTTAAACATTCCTGGCTATTCCCCCATGCACCAGCTCCCTTGGCTGGCACTGGGGTATTCTCGAAGCTCGGGTAGGAGAGTAAACTCTGCATGTATAATTTATCCATTGTAAAGGATGCAAAATCTACTGGGAACAGGAGGGGATAAGAAAGAGCGAAGACACTTGTGGATGCCAAGAATTCCAAGTGCCAGACCTTGCTAGCGCTCTTCCAAAATGGAGGGTCCTACACGGCTCCCGTTTAGCTAGAGCTGAGCCTAGCCTTGCCTGCTGTGTTGAGATTTGGCAGGCTGCAGCTCGCCATTGTTGCGAGCTCTCATCCAGGCAGCGGTGCCAAGCCTTCCCTCCGGCTGCAGCCCTTCCAGCGCACGCTAATCCCTTAGTATCTGCCTCTCCCAGATCCAGCAGGGACACCCTTCAGAGCTGGGGAGGGAGAGGGGAGTGTCCTCTCTGCAGAGAACCCTTTCCCAGCAAGCTTCATGAAGAAGCCCTATTTGTTAACCCTAAGAAAGTGCCACTACCAACATAGCAGAGACATTAAAAATAAGCAGGAAATTCACTTGCCCCTGGCTCCAGAGCTGGGCAACTCAGCGCTCGCTCTCTCACCAGGAAAAGTGAGGATGGCACGGTGAAGCCTAACTTCTCATACTATCTTTAGTTTGCAGCTTCTTCCCTAATAGCCTGCCTACATGGTGAGAGCTCATAGGAGACACAGGTCACTCCCTGTGCCCAGCCATCCCACGGAGAGTGTCAAAGTGGATGCAGCCAATGAAGGGTGTTCATCCCAGCATTCCCAACAAGAGCAGGTTAGAAGCTCTGCACCACCAGGCGGCCCCACAGCACTTGGGCCCCTCTCCCCTTCATCACCTGCACCTGGCTCAAGCACAAGAGGCAGCTGCCTGCCCCTTCCCTTCGGCAGAAGTGCTCAGGGCCTATGAAAGCTCTCATTCAGGGCAGGAGTGAGGGAGGCCATATCCCCTAGGCACCCAGACAGGGTCACCCTGCAGCCCCCAGTTCACAGCTGAGGCCAGCCCGCCCTGGGGCTCAGCCTTCATAGCCATGGGGGCTCCAATGCCGTCCTTGTGCAATTGCTGTAATTGTGTAGGTATTCATTTTTAACCCCATTCAACACTGGCGTTGAATTGGATTTTGCAAAGTGTGAATTTTGCAAATGCAGTAACTAAGTTCTGGATGCTGTCCCTGCACCCTGGCTGCCATCCCAAAGAAACTCCTGCGGGAAGGGATGCAACAACTCACCGCTGCATCCCAAACTCATTCAGGAGCAAAACAGGGTCCAAGACACTTGGCCCTCCTGCTGAGCCCTCTACAGAGTGGTCTGAGCCTGGTGCTCTGTGCAAGCCACAACAGGGTCTTGCCTGGGGAGTGGAAAAGCATGGGCTTTCTGGCACCCCAGCACAGGGAGGCAAAGGGCCTGCCATGAGTGCCAGAGTGCTGCAGTAGCTCCAACCCTGTGTGGGGTCAACCTGGACCTGGGCTACATCACAGCAGCTTCAGGAGCTGTTGAGGAGCCCCCACAGAAGTGACCCCTCTGCACCATCAAAGTCCTTGACCCTGAGCAGGATGGGAACAGCCCATGTGAATGATCTTCAGAGAAAAGGGCTACTTGTGCAAAAGAGGTATTGTCTCAGAGCAGGCTGTGCCCACCTGCATCCACAGATGTTTGAAATTCTAAGACCAGAATGCTGCTGGTCTGACCACGGGAGTTGGAGTTGGCTTGAGACTACTCCAAGGCATTGGTGGTTTCCCTACCAGAGGGGCAGGAGACCAGTTCAGCCTCCCTGTCCTAGCAGGGGTAACATCTGCCTTTTCCATCTGATGTTGATTACCACCTCCCATCAGCAAAGCATCTGGTTTGTTCTAGCTCCACCACCACCACAATTTCCCAACCACATGTGAAGCGGTGGCTTTGGCCACATCCATGCTCCATGGGTCTGCCTGTTAGTGTGTGTCCCAATGTTTTAGATAGCTCATGGGTGTTACAGGTGGAGTGGGAGCTTCAGACAAAGCTTAATTAAAGAAGCCCTGCTGCTGAGTCACAAGGGGCCAAGAGGACCTCCTTGCTTTCTGAACTCATGAGAGGAGCTTAGGGACAGCTGGATCCGATTTTAGCCTCAGACTGTCAATGGTTTAAGCTTTATAACTTTGCCCCACAAGTTCTAATGATGGCAGATCAGATGTATTTATAAAAGATGAGTCATTTATTAAGACAAATGAACAGTCAGGAGATCTTAATCAGAATTACTTACTACATCATATAAAAGCTAGGAAACTGTAGTATAGCATAAATGGTATAGTGCACTATATTAAAGAAATTGTGTTAAAGCAATTATATTAAAGCTAGCAATAGAAACATTGAGGTTGATGTATCTCACCACACTTCTCTTCGTGGAGTACTTCTTTCTCTTTCTCTCAGTCCTTCAGTAGGAACCACGAAGACGTGTCCCAAAACCCATGGGAGAAACTCCACACTTCCCACTTCAAGAAAAGGATGTGGAAGAATTGAACTTGTATGAAAGTAGAGTGGACTTTTATAGCATAAAGAAACTGGCTGCCAGTCATAGGCCTCCAGGTCAGTTTAGCAGCTTATCTGTCAAGTCTTACTTCAAAGGGACAGATGTGTGTTTGAAGCTGGTAAGCCAGGCCGGCCTTTTAGCATATTCAGCACCAAAAATACCACTATGGCATCACGGTAGCTCCACACAGAGAGCTTGCATTGCTTTGTCTTCTGACCAGATTCCAGGCCAAGTAGATCAGCTTTTTTGCGGCAAAGTATCCTGCTAAAACAGGAAGCTGTGCTGCAAAAATGAAGCTGTGTTGCACCCCTTTACCCCTGCACATGTGGCCCAAGATTTACCTTAATGCCTGCCAAGGGGCTGGTGCCAGGGTGCTGACCTTCGCCCTGTCCCCAAACAGTGCAGAGAGGGCTCCCCTCCACAGGGTGCCAAGGACAGCAGGGAACCCTCTGCCCCAAGCATTTCACTGTGGGGCCTCCCTCCAGCCTTGCTGCTCTTACCATCCTGCTGGGAAAGCCTTCCCATATGTTTCTGCCGGGTCGCTTCAAAGATCTCTGCTTAATGTCCCCAGGTTGCACTTAATGTGGGAGTCAGTATTCCTGGACTATCCATGTCTGTCCTGTGCTTTCTGGGGAGGCCAGGCAAGGCAAGAAAATGATTCTTTATTGTCTTATTTCACTTTGATAATCAGCAGTAAACTGATAATCAGCAGTACATCAGCAGAGTAGTAACTCCATAGTAACTTGCCTTAGTCCAGCTTCCAGTGGGACAGAAAGGGAGGGTTAGCAATTAAAACCAACTTGCTTCATAAAGAAAAACAAACAAAAGCAATTTGAAGCAATTTGAATGAGTCATACAGTCCTTTTGAAGGAAGGCAGTCGGCATCCTTCAGGAAGGGCAAAGCACTATCACTACGCAGCCTGGCTGAACCCTTAATTGCAGGCTGTCAGGTACTATACATCTCCAAACTTTCTGAAGTGCAGGAGGTGGTGTGATAGGAATGGATAACACAAGAACATCACAGGCTGGGCAGAGCGATGGAAAGGCAACATGTAAATGCTTGGGTCAAAATCTTCTTTCGTATCCAGGCTGAGAGGCCGCAGGATGCAGGTTGTCAAGAGAGTGGGGCCATCCTGCAGAAGGTGCAGGGGGTTCACAGATGCAGCAAGTTAATTTCATCTAATGGTTATAAGCCAGATAACTAAACTTGGGTTCCCTTAGAATTTCTATTAATGGCTTATGAGAAATCAAAGATCTCCAACAGCCTCTTTAAAAAGAGAAGGAGTAACCAATTAAATTACAAATTAGACCAGTCTAGAGAAATGTGCCTTTTCTTGCTGACTCAGTGGAAGCAAACTGAGCTTCTTCTTGAGCAGAAAACAGATAATAAACATCATATTGAGAGATTCTCCCAGATGTTGGTTAAAGTTGAGTCTGTAGTGGGAGCTAGTGAAATCTCTGTCGTAACTGTTTATTGTACAAGCTGCACTTCAGAAGAAAACCTGCACTGTGAATCCCATGAATATAATGACTCATGGTAAAAACAACTCTCAAAGGGCAGCCTCTAAATGATGTGCAGCCCCAGGTTGATGAGGGCAGCCCCACCTTCTGCGGGGTCAGCTGGCCTAGGGAAATCTGTCCCATTGTGGAAGCTCTGATGGGTTTTGTCCAGCAAGATGTGGAGGGGAGCTGGATGGACACCCTCCAAAGCAGAGACCCTCTGCTGTCACCAGGGACCACCTCCAGCAGGACTGTGCAAGCCTGGCTTGACAAAAATACACAAAGAAGGAAGGGGAATGCATGTTTGTGGAAAGCCATCACAGTGAATAGGCCTGGAGACTGTGTGATCACAGCAGCAGCTGCCAGGGAAGTCTTTGGCCAAAGCCCTCATCACCCTGTGGAGCTCTGCAGCACCCTGGAGTCCTGCAGAGATGGAGCCAAACATGGAGCTGGAAAACCAGGCATCCTTGTCACTGTCATCTTCTTGGGATGCAAATACAGCGTATGTTCATTCCCAAATGCACAAGAGGAATATTTACTGATTGCAAAGCCCTTTTTGTATAGTGTTTGACTGACAGTTTATAATTCCCATTGAGTGATACAGTGTTATTCAGATTGCCTGTGCTACTAATATGCTTTAAAACCCCCCACATTAATTGTCTTTAACTATAACTTTGTATAATCATAATCCATTACTTTTTATTTTACCAATTCTGTGCTGTTCCTTGCCTCTTGGCAACATTCTTTGCAACCCACTTCTCATTCTGATGTCTGTAAGTCCACGTAACACAAACACCGAGATTCCCAGACACATCATGATCAATGTGGGTGTGAATAAAGTGGGAAGGAAACCATGAAACCCATCTCTTCTGTTGGCCATTCCTGAAGGTCACTCATGCAGACATCCAGTGTCCACAGAAGACTCCACAGCACCTTGGCCCTTGTTAGTGGGTTCCCACCTTTATGTGTGTGTGCAAGCATTCATATGTAGGCACACTTCACACATAACCCTCACAAACATATTTATTTAGAAATATATACACATATAAAATAAAACTTCAGTTTTATTCCCTTCTAATTGGGTTGGGCATAACCTCTTAATCCTTTGAGTTTAGGGATTTGGGCATTTAAGAAAATATCTTTCAGCAATAACAATTAATATTTTTCTAGTTTTCTCTGCCAGGTTATTCAGCCTATAATCTCTAACAATGTAAGCACCAAATGTCCCTAATTAGTACTGGGTTTTAACTTTTCTTTTTGCACCAAAAAAATTAGGTCATGATAATCTGGTACCTAACCAACTGCCAACTTTTATTTCTATTATTCATTTCTCCATCTCTCAAGATGGCATCCAGTGGAGGACCCCTCTGGGAGCAGCAGGGCCACCTGACTTAGGAGATGGTCTTCTCCAATGCCCAGACCACCCCCCCTCCACCAAGGAGAGGACCTGTGGAGGCTTCCCCTGCGCTCGGTCGTGCTCAGCTCTGGCCATGCCAGTTCAGCAGTGCCTGTGGGGCTGCCAGTGCTCACCTGCTTTATAAGACAGCAGCCACCATGTCCAGCCCTCAGACCCTCCATGCCCTCCCTGGCAGAGTGATCTGGCCCTGAGGATCTTGGTGGGAAAGGTTTGCTGCCTTTTGCTAACTGCCCCAGCACGGCTGCTTCCCTCGCTGTGCTCCAAGTGAGGAGGGAGACTCCTCTCCCCTTTAATCCCTCGCCCACAAATATCTGGGGGCTGCTGGGCAGCTGGCAGGCACCGGACCAACACCTGTGTGCCAGATCTGTCCAGCTGTGCCCGTGACACACCATCCATCTGCAGCACTTGTCACATGCTGCTGCCTGTTCCTTTCCCTGGAGCCAGCTGGGAAGGGAGACGGGGTCAGTGGGAGGGAGGGAATGACAGTGAAATTTTGCAACAATGCTTTGCATCCAAATTGATTTCCTCCTGTTGTCTCCTTGCACGGGGCAAGGCTCACAGCTATTGTGACCCAAGGGTGCTGAGCCCAATGGGGCCAGGTGGTGCTGGCTGCTCCCTCTGGGGCCTGGGGCTGTGTCACAGAACATTCCTGGTGGCTCCTTCCAGGTCAGCAAGGGTTTCCCATATATATAATACAGCTGAGATCCCTGGTGCAGCTACTCAACACTTTGCATATCTCAGGCACTATAGGGATTCACTGTGTGTTTTGTTTTCCCTGCCATGCCCTGCTTTATGCCCAGGACAGTCAATGCCAGCAGCAAAAATTCCCCTGATTTTGCAAGGGCCAGTGGTGGGCTCTGGGCTCTGGGTGGGCAGAATGGGAGAAGCAAACCATTTCTCTTCTGAATTAATTTTGGAGTCTCACATTCACTGGAAACTGAGACCTACATGATTTTCCTCATCTTCAAAGACTCACAGGAAATGAAACAGTGCTTGAACAGTAGTGTGCTCTTGGAGAATTGAAGGAAAAGCTTTTTGTGACTTTATTGAGGGTCTCTGACCCTCCACCTGGCACGCACAAGTCCTCTCTCTTGGCATGTGGCTCCCAGGGTGGCCACTCTCTGAATGTGCACCTCTCACTTGGGCACATGTCCAGGCAACTACAAAGGGCCTAACAGAGAAAGGAGGATACTCTAGAAAAGTGCAAGATGTGGATACCTTGGTGCCAGCCAGGCAAGCAGTCACAGCGTGTACTGGCAGCGTCACCATGGCCTTGCTTAACCCCTCTCGGAGCGAGGCTGGATGGTAATTAAAGGGATGCTGGGTGCCAGTGAAGCTGGTGATGTTGCTGCTGATCTGCATTAGTTCAGTGGAAGATGTAACAAAGAAAACACCCTTGGCTTCCTTGCTGCATTTGGTGCAGCAGAGGGGCTCACTCCTCACTGCCCTCCCATTGCTCTCCACACGCCACGGCACAGCGAGGCCTTTGCAAGTATGAGGTCCCTGGAATGGACAGATGGGAGCAGCCCCAGCAGCACTTAAGAACCTGCTTCTCCCCAGATGGGAATCCTCAAGTCTCCAGTGCTTTTCCACAAACCCATCCACCACCCAAAAATTCTGCGTCCTGCTCCTGATTTTGCTTTGCAATCAAAAGGCAGGAAAATTCCTCCTCCTACCCACCCCTGCCCTGAATGGAAAAGTTCTTTCCCCCATATTCACTGCTGCACTTCCCAAATGCCTTTTGCTTTCTTGCTTTTCTCTAAAATACTTGCCCCAGTTGTCTCGTGTGGGTCAAACATGAACTCTCTGGTTCCTACGTCATCGCACTCCCAGCTCAGCACATCCTTCTCCTCATCGTCACACAGAGCATAATTTTCACCTGTTATTGAAAATTCAATATTGGGAGCTTTTAATTCCAAAGATTTTGATTTTTCAATAAAAAAGTGAAAATTAATCTCGGCAGGATTGCAGCAGAAATGTTGCAAATTAGCTGGTCACATAAGGCAGAAAGGGAAGAAAAACAAGGAGAAAGAGAAGGACAGAGTGAAAGAGAGGAATACACAGAGACTGCCCTTCCAGAAAACAGCTTAAATAATGCAGGTGAAAAATATGACCAACAGCAGTGATGTTGGGTTTTGGGCCACTATGAACAATCCAATGGAATATAGTGCTGCTGCTTGCTTGCTGCCCTGTGAGTTGGCTGGACTACATCCCACTGCCTCAGCATCCCTTATCGCCCTGCTTACTTCAGTGCTCGTGTGCCAACAGCTCAGTTTACACCTCTCGTGTGTCAGGGCCCCCCAGATTTCACAGTCATTCTATAGCATAAGTCCTTGTCAATATTATCCCCATTAAATCGCATGGAACTTTTCTATCAGGATTAATTGGATTGGTTAAAACAACAGAAAAGTGGTGTTTAAAATAAGAGTCTAATAACCAAAGTTAAATATGCGCCTTTTTCCCCTATTGCTTCTAATAAAATAGCTTACATTAAGTATTACTATATTGCTTTTTGGTCATGTTTATAGCTGGAAATCTCAGTGGAAGAAGCAAAAGGTGTTAGTCCTTTGTTATCCGTGAATGTATTTTTTTCTCCTAGATCTAGTGCATTACTGAGGACTAGTCTCCTACCCAGGTGAAAATCTGAAGTCTCATCTTTGTGTGGACAAGCAGGGATCAGCTTGTACACAGCAAGGGTAAAACAGCTTCCCATCTTTTGCCTCGCCCTTTTGTGGATGGATCCCTGTTTCTGAGAGCTCCGCACAACCCCATCCCTTCCCCCCGACACCCTCCCACCCCTCCATCTCTCCCTCCATTCATGCTTCCATCCGTCACTCCTCACTGCCTCTCCGCAGAGTCACCTGGGCAGCGACTCCTGTGGGTGCCTCCCCCGGGCTCACATCCAAGCTCGCTCTCTGCTGCTTGCAGATTCTTTCTGCATAACATCTCTGAGATATGGCCTTCCTTACCCATCTGTACAGCTAAAACTCTTGTCAAGACTCTCAGCATTTCACATCTCAATTACTGTAAAATCCTTCTTGCTTGGCAAATGCAGCCTCATCCAGCGCTTCCTACTCCATCTCCCTGCCCAGCCACTACCATACCCGCCAACCACAGCTTAAAATCATTTATGCTCAAAAGGATCACACACAAACACCTCCTGCAAGTTATTTTTCTTGCTGGCGATCACAAAACAACAGTGATGGCACACGCTCCCATCTGGATGTGATTTTACAGGTGCAGCCCTTGATGTTAAGAATGGTGAGCGGGAGCTGGCTCACACATCTCAGTCACACCGAGATCAAATAAAGCACCTGGGGCCAAACTCGGCCGTGAAGTATCCCTGCCTTTCGTTCCCGCTGGGAATGCTGTGAGGGCGCTGGCTGTGGCTCAGAAAGGCCCCGTCCCGCAGCGGCACGTGCCATCTCCCCCAGCACTGCCCAGTCTCCAGCTCTACACCCCCTTACGCCTTTTGCCAAGCGGGAGTTGCTTTCCGTGGATCAGCCCTTTCCCGTCCTGAGTGTTTAATACTTACAAACCCTTTTGCTGTTGCCCTTTAGATTCTTATGTTTTCCTCCCTCATCCTCTCTTCCCTGAGCTGCTTTTCTTCTTCCTTCTCCTCCTGCTGCTTCTCTCTTCCCCTCCACCTCCCCTCCACCTTGTGAGGAAGCCTGGAGCTGGCTCCCACATTTCACTCCTATTTATTCTCAGGTCTGTGTGGCTTTCACTTGGTATTTTCTATTATGAAGATGACAGCAAACTGAGAGCCTAAACAAATTTGGCTTTAGGTGCCTTAATGAAAAATTAACAGGTTTAATACTGGCTTCACCATCAAAAGAAGAACATTAATATTTAATATTTAAACAATGCATCTTCACAATAATTCCATCACATTTCACACAGAGAAACCACAGTAAATGCCTGGGGTAAAACAATACAAACCCAAAACTGTAACACTATTTACTATTTTAACCATGTTTTTCACAGTTTATACAATACTCCTTTACATAGAGAATTGAATCATTTTTTAATGACAACTCCCCATGTCCTCTGCCACTGCAAAAGGTAAGAATATTAGATTTCAGATCACAGTCCTGGCTCCTTAAGCCTTTTTAAGACCAAGGATATGAAAGTCTTATGCAAATGAGTTGCCCTTTAAAAGCATCTTTAGGAAAAAAAAAAAATGCAACAACACCCCACTGAAGAATGATTGAGTTGACATTTCATCTACAGCACATGCTGTCCAGGTAGAGGTCTCAAAGAAAATCTTCAAATGATAAACAGTGGCTTCAGCACCCATAAACTTGTGACATCTCCCCAGACTACTGTACTAAAAGGATTTCTTGCCTTAAAATTGAGCTCTGCCTTTCACTGTGGTCAGAGCATCACCCTACGTGTGCCCGAACTCGCCACAGCCAGGAGCACATTTCCTGGAAAGGGCAAATCCATCATGAGTGCCAGTACTTTGGGGCAGATGTTGATGGTGACACCTGGCCTCAGGAGGAGCTGTGGGCTTATTCTCTCTCCATTTTCCCTTCAGCTGAGGGACAAGATTTCTGTATGCTTATTATTTATGAATAACCTTTTGACTATGCGGGGCTCTCCCTGATACAACATAAACAACTTGAGAGAAAAACACCTCACAAAGGAGGAAACATCAATTACCTTGTGTTGCCTGGATTGGCTTCAAGATCCCTTTGCACATAAAATGAGAATGATTTCTTAAACTGAGAGTATTTAATTGGAGAAAAGATTCTCACTTCAGTAAATCTTTATCTATAAAAAAGCATGATCCAGCTGGATAGCAAGAAAACAAATCACATGCACTGTAATACAGACAAAAGAATCTACAGTGCTTCCAGATGCGTAATACAGGAAAAATAATTAAATAGCAGCCCTGGTAGGAGACATCATGTTTGAAGTAGATAAAGAAGAAAGCTCTGTTGATGTGAACCCAGAAATAAAGCAGAGGAGGAAAGCACTTAAATATAAAAAGTAATCAAAGAAGTTACGTGTCTGCCTTGATTGTGCTTCCAGAAAGTTTCTGGGTCATCTGTCCATGCAGTTATCCTGCTTCCAAATCTAAATTCTGTAGCATAACAACTATTAGACAGGAAGAGATGGACACTGAAACAGGATGCAGACAAGGCTTCTGAAGCCAAGACAAGAAACATCTCCTGACAATGCTGATTAAAATGCCTCAGTGCACTTTACCCAGCACACATAAGGAGGTAAATACATCATTAGAAAAAACACTGGAATGTGACTTCCTCAGCCACAGAGCTGGGACCCCTGCTTGCACAAACCCCATGCTATCCCATATGCCATGAGGTCACGCATTAGGATGTTTTGATTCCCCAGGTAAATGACGTTAAGATCAAGAATGTTCTTCTAAAAGCTGCCATGTCCAGACAGTCATGGAGTATGTGTGCTGAAGGTTAATGTTGTTTTTAATCATCTGTCTTCCTGGAGCGGCTTGGAGAACTGTTTGTGTGAAGCCTGATAGCTTCCAGGTGTCACCCCCCAAAGTCCCGGTGTCCCAACACAGCCGGGGTCTTCTTGCTGATGGCTACCACACGCCCTGTGAGGCTGCAAGCAGCCAACACAGAGGCAACCCCCTCCACTGCTGTTCTTTGCAGCGTTACCCAAAAACTGCCTTTTGGGTTCTGCAGCTTTCTGTGATACCCTTAAGGTTTCCACAAACTGGGAGCACTTCTTCCTGCTCTTCTCCCTGCGAACTGTGCCCTCCACTCCCAGCAGAGCCGGTTTCCCTCCCCCAGGCAGGCTGATGGGCTCTGGCTGGGGGCCATTTTGGCGGGGTGGGAGGAAGCACCCTGCTCAGATCGCAATCAAGTGGAGAACATGCCGTCCTGTAATTATGCAGTTGTGCATGGCACAGCGCAGAGGGTCCTGCAATTCAAACTGCAGCTGCAATTCAAATCACAAGTGAAATGAGTAAATTTTTCAAGGGGAAACAGTGACACACAAGCCCTGGCTGCACGATGCCTAATTCCACTTTCCTTGGCTATAATTTATTCCCCCAGCAATCGCTGCCCCATCTGTGAGGTCTTCGGCAGGAGGAAGACCTCACGTTGAGAACCTCAGAAGGGCAATGTGGGGACACACTGTGATGCTCAAGAAACTTGCCTCTGTGCTGAATGGCAGTTTTGTAACAGGCTCAGCTTCTCGACGGTCTGTATCGCATTCAGCAGCAGTGTTACATGTGCAAGATAAAGCCTTTTAACTCAGCTTTCTCACTTGTTTCCAGAAATCTTCACTTGTGGCAAGTACTAGGAGAGGGAGATGCTGCTTCCCTGCAGGGGCAGGTGATACCTGCTAGTTTAGGACGGTTTCCATTAGCATACGAGGCCAGGAAAATGTCAAACTAGGAAGCAGAAGAGGAATGGCCTCAGATGCACTCGCTGCACTACTCTGGTAGGAAAAGCATTTACTTCATTCAGTTGCTTGTCACAGCTTTTTTTGTGTCGGAGCCACACACAACCATGCACTTAGAGCCAATTTTTGCACACTCTTGCAGGCCCTTCACCTTGGGTACGGGAACCTGGACTTGCTGTTGGTGCGCAGTGCAAATAAACAGGGTTTTATCCAAGAACTTCGTACTGTTTTGTAAGTTTGCAAAGAGCTTCACATGAAAGCCTACATTGTTTTGAAGTGCTAGACATTTTCCTGCTCTAAAGTTTCTAACAGGGAACTTCTGCTTGGTTTTGGATTCAGGTCTTGTCGGTTCCTTGGCTGCCAAAATGACTTTTGTGAGGCAGATAAAACTTGGAATAGATCTGGTTCAACCTTTGCAGCCAGCTCCTACGCCTATGAAGTTTCTGAAACAAAACCCAGAGTCTCTGCGGGAAGGAAAAAAAAAAAAAAATCCACCTCCAGCACTTTCGATTGTGGTTCAGTTCTCAGTCGAGTTTTATAGTTTGGTCTCGTCGCAGCCCTAAAATCGGCCAGCGAAGCCCCCTTTTCATCCGGCCATGGCTTTAATTCTTTTTCCCTTCGGAGGTGCGAGCCCCTGGCAGCGCGGGCAGGGCGTGCGCGGCGCTAACAAAGGGCCGAGCGCGGCCCGGGGCGGGCCGGGAGCCGTGGAGCCGGGGCGGGCCGGGAGCCGTGGAGCCGCGGCCGCTGCGCCAGCCCGGTCCCGGGACGCACCGCCATTCCCGCATCCGCTGCACGGCGCGCCGGCGAGCGCCGCTGGCGACACCACCTGCACAACACGGTAGAAAAGAACAAGAAATAAAAACACGAAGGCACGCTAATGCCCGGCGTGCTGACTTGCTCTGAAAGCCCCCGCTCCCTCTGCCCGGTCCCCGCTGACCCCGCTCTGGCGAGCCTCCGAGCGGAGCGCTCGGCGCGGCAGGAGCGGGCGGTCCTCGGGGCCGGCGGAGCGGAGGCGCTGCCCGGGGGCGGCGGGGCAGGGGAAGGCGGCGGCGGGGCCCCGGAGC
>VZUI01048787.1:0-66628 GCA_013401135.1 Cettia cetti | reverse complement strand
TGCAGCAGGAGAAGGATTTGTGTTGTGTCCCTGCTGTGTGCAGAGCTGAGTGACCCTGCCTGTGAGCTCAGAGCTGCACCCCTGAGCGAGGCAGATTTTCCTGCAGGTGTTCCTGAGGGGACAAACACTCCTCTAGAGGAGCTGCCACTGTCCAGAGCAGGGCTCAGCAGCTTTAGCAGCGAGCTGCAGAGCTCCTGGAGAGGAGTGAAGGCGGACAATCCCGCTCCACACAAAGGTGTGAGCTTCATTAGGGAAACAGCGTCGGGGAATTCGCCTTCCCTCTTTTCTCCTGCCGAGACTGTGTGAATTGGCTTGTGATGGTTTTGTTCTCTGCTTAAATCTCGCAATCTGATTTACAGCCTTTGAACAGGCTGAGGCAAACTGTGCAGCTGAATAACGAGGGAGGGAGCGAGCCCAGGGTGCTCGGGGGAGAGGCAGAGAGGAGATGCTCCTTGGATGGGCTGCAGAGAAGGTGGGACAGAAAGCCCTTGGAGGGATTAATCATCTCTCTTGCCCTTTTTGCAATCAGACACGTTTTCCTGGCCTGCTCACACGAGTCCGTGTGTCTGCCAGCTGCCTCTTGCAAGCTCTGAAAGAAGGCATTGAGTCTCTCTGAGAAAACTGCCTTGGCTCACGGGCTCAGAGCATCAGACTGACTCCACACAGGGCTGGAGCTCCAACAAAACCAGCCTGATGTGCCAAGCAAGGAGCTGGAAGCAGAGGTTTGGAGGATGCATGTTATCCCAGATGAAATAACACACTTGGAATTATTATCTCCAGCCTTGGAGCACTGAGAGTTGTTGAATTTCCTCAGATGTCCTTCTCCAAATCATCACTGTCACCCTGGCACGGGTTTGTATCTTCAGCTCTTTGATCCTGCAGCTTCAGGAAACGAGTGAAATGAAATCTAAGAAGATGAAATAAATTGCAGAAGCCTAAGGAATGTCCTAACAAAATGTGAGGTAAAATTGGGTGTAAAGAGGTGTCCCCTCAGGCAAAACCTCTGGCATCCATTCAGCAGGGTGATGCTGCACCTGCCTACAGGTGGGGACAGAAATTCCCCCCAGAAGCCTCTCCTGTGGATATGGCCATCCTGGGAACGCCTCTGTGACATTGCCTTGGGCTCTCTGTGCTTATCTAATCTATCCCCAAAACAACATCCTCATCTTTATTCAGCCTGGAAGCTGCACGGAGGGATTCCCTGTCCACCTGCCCGCCTTGCACATCCAGGATTCAGGAGCTCGGCAGCCCCTGGGCAGCCTGTTTCCATAACAACAGAGCAGGAAAAACCTGAGAAATCCTCGGTAACTGCGTGCAGGGCTGGTTGGAGTGGCCCCCATAAAGGCTGGGAGGAGACCCCAGAAAATTCCCTTTTCCTCCCACCAGCCTCTCCTCCCGCCTCCCTTGAAGGAAACTGAAATTCTGTCGGGGTGGGAGCTGGGGTGAGCAGCTCAGCTCTGACCCTCACACGAGGGGCTGATGCCTTTCAGCTCAATCAGTTCAATTTTATCCTTTTTCCTGCTGTGCATCCTCTTCCCCCCCTCTCCCCGAGGGCAGTAATAGACTCCATCCCCCTGTGCAGGCTCTCCAGGCAGTCCCTGCTCCCTGGGGACCCCGAGATGAGTTTAAGGAGCACCCAGAAGGTGTCTGGGAGCCCCAGGGATGAACCTCCCTGGCCAGTGAGACCTTCAGAATGCCATGGGCATCATGGAATCACAGAACAGAATCACAGCATGGTGAAACCCCCCCTTTAGTCTGTAAAACACACATTGTACTGCCAGCATTCCCCATTCCCCTGTCACTGCTTGCACCAGCCCCTGCCACGTTTCTGTATTTTTGGAGCTTGTCTCAGGAGTGAGCACACAGCCCACATAACGCTGAACTTGTGGTCATTACTGCAAGGGAAATAATAATAAATTATTCTGCAAGCAAAACAAACCCTGTGCAAATTGGACAGCAAAGATGCCTCTCTTTAGAGGCAGCTTTGATTTAAGGCAGTTTGGGGTTTTTCTCCTGGTTCAGAAGTGGCTTGTTCACTTAATGAGCAGGGGTCTCATTCTGACCAGTGTATCCCAGTTTCACAGGGGTGTCACTCCTGATTTACCCCAGCACTCAGAACAGGCTCCTCTCTTACCCAGCCATCTTTTTCTATTAATTCCAGCTTGTCTCTGCCCTTTCTGGCATCCATAACTCCAGAGGCACAAGTGAGAGCACTTACTCAGCACAGGTGAAAAGGCAGCTGCCAATTAACTCCCTGTAATTCATCGTCCTTCCCAGCCCAGACAGAGCCCTGGAGGGGGAGCAATCCATTTATCCTCTCCTTGGGTCACAGTCCGAGCCAATAACCTCATCAGCGTAAACACCCTTAAGCTTCCTTATCCTCTTCATCTCACTTTAAGCCATATTTTACTTTCTCTTGGCTTTTTGCACGCTGAACTTGCAATTTCCCCCATGGCCTTGCACAGCTTCTCCCACTGACTTTGCAGTCACCCCACAGAGTGAGTGGAAAGCTTTGGATTCCCACTTTTCACCCAATTACTTCATTTTCTTTGGTGGGACAAAAATAGATTTTCTGGGAGACACACAAGCAAAAGTTCCCTGGTGATGAAGGGAACTAATGCTTAGGTAGTTAAAGGTAGTTATTTATCTTGAAGGATAAGTACTTGTCATAAAACTGTAAGGAAAATATTGTATTTCTCCTCAAATGAGCTAATACATAACATATTAAAAGAAAAAACATAGTTCCTATCTAAAACTACTCAATTTTGAGCTACATTGGTCAATTAATATGTTAGGAAGCATCAAAGGTGCCCCAAGGAGTTACCTTGGCTTTATTGCAGCAGTATTTAAACCCAGCCTTGGCTGAGTGGTCTGTGACCACATCTAGGCCTGGTTTAAAGGAGGCTTTGTCAGCACTGGGCTTGTCACAGCCCTCAAACCCTCTCTGGGGATCCACAGCCATAAATCTGCTGCAGCCTGCTCAGTGTTTTGAGTTTAAATATCATCTTTTAAAGAGAAAACACCAGTCAAAACACTGAAGTGCAAGTATTCCTCATTGGTTTTTGGGGTTTTTTTTCTTCCCCAGTGTATGACTCACTGGCAACATTCCCACCTCCAGCTACTGCTCTGAATATTTCAGTGATATTTTTTTTTTTTTAATTTGAAGACTTTTTTTTTTAATTTTATTCTCTCTCAGCTGCTTGTGATAAACACAACCCTTTATCCCATTTTACATTTCAATTAAAAGTGCTAGAGTGTTTCAGGTAAGTCAATAGTGTCCTCTCTTTGAACACAAACCTGCTTGGAAACTGGAGTGTATTTCTAACTGCTTAGAGCTTTTAAACCAGCATCCCTAATATTGAATTGAAATTTAAATAACATTAAGCAGCGAATCATTCTCTTGTGAGTTTTTTGTGCCATCAGCACATCACCTTTGGACAGGTGGTGACAATTTTTCAGGCCATGGTAAAGTGTCACCTAAGGGTGGCACAGTGGGGGGGAAGAAAATCCATCTGGGCTGGATTTCCATCTCCAGTCTGGCCCCAGAAAAAGCTGAAAACCCCCAAAAGTTGCCAGCTCATTGGTGTTTGAGTGCCTTGCTCTGAGGGAGCTGTGCCAGGGAGCAATTTCTGACAGCAGAAATTGAATTCCAGCGTGTCCCTCTGCCCATCTGGAAACAGCAGTTCAGGCTGCTTCCCACTGACCTCACAAGATTAATTGGCAGTTGATAGCTTTTATATTCTAATTTTCCACCTAAGGGCCCTGTTGTGTTTCAGCTGCTGGGCCTGCAGAAGGGCAGCTTGGTGTGGAATTAAAACTTGTATGAGTGAAACAATTCTGATTATTGTGAGGGTTTATTTTGTCTTTTCATCCCTGATTACTCCAACTTTGGAGAGAGGTTAGCTTACAAGGATTTCCTTTCTCAGTGGTTTTTGTCAGGGATTTTTGGCTTTACTTTTGCTGCAGCTGCATTATTTAACATCCTTCTCTCTACTTTCAGTCAGTTCAATCTCTTGGCAATAAGAGTGGAGGAAAACAAATTGATTTTCAAGAAATATACAAGATTATATGACTGACTATTGCAAGAAGAGAAAATACAGCCCCTTAGTCTCTTACAAATTAGGAGTTTAATTAACAAGGGAATGCTGCCACTATTTAGATAGGAATGAGATGTAGTCAGATAGAAAAGTCAGGAAAAAAGCTAAATTTGAAAGAAATTTTTGTTTTATTTATAATTTGAAAGAAAATGGTAACTTCACCCTCCCTGCTCCCCCCCACCAAGAAAACATGCAAGGCTTTCAGTGTATTTTAGATGGCACAGGGAAGGAATCCCATTTTAGCAAAGATAAGAGAAACATCAACAGTTTGAGTGTCCAGAGCTTCACAGAGGATTGAATATCTCTGTCTGGAAACAATTCCTTTTAGAAAAGTTCCTTTGGTACAGTGGTGATTACTGTCATCCTGGGAAAATGATGCCTGGCTCGCATTCCTGCCCAGAGGTTGGATGTTGGCATGGGAATTTCTTTCTCTGCTGCTTCTCCCAGGGATGTGTGCAGCTCCTCAAGTGTGGGTTATCTGCCATGGACCTTGGAAAGGCTCGAAATTTACAGCCAAATGTAGATTATTGGATCTGCCATTTTTTAATTGTCCCCCATTTGTTTTACATGTGCATTGAGCTCCCAAAGGAGGCAGGACACTTTTAAAATGTCCTTTCTGTTGTGTATTTCACTGCTTTAGTGTGTTCTGCAGAGAAACTCCTGTGAGCCCAGCAAAAAAGGCAGGTGGCAGCAGGACTGAGAGAGCAGATTCACCCAAGCTGAAATCTGGGAGCTGTTAGAGGTGACAGAGACACTTAGAAAAGGATCCAGGATGAATTTCCAGCTGATGGGAAGTGTCAGAGCCAGATTAACTTCAAGGAGCTGGAAGTCAGCTCAGCTTGGACTTCATGGTCACTCTAAATCAATAAATCAGTGTGTGCCTTAGCAGGAACCTAAACACAGGTGTGTCTGCCAGGGGCTTTTCCCTGGTTCTGCCTCCCCTCCCTGCTGGAATTACCCAAACAGGGATGCATTTGTAGGACGGCACTTACCCACCTTTGCTGGTGATTTCTGAGGGAGCAAATGAATTCCTTCTCCTTGAGGAACTTTCTGAAGCCCTCAAGCAGGAGGAGGCTGCTGGAACAGGATTGCTCCTGCCCCATCCCAGAGCTGGACTCTGCAGCAGGGATAAGAGTGGAGTTTGCTGCAGCTGAGCCACTTCAGAGACAGAAAAGGCTCAAACCCAGTTTCCTTCTGCTGACAGCACTCGGATTAATGGGTTTATTTTCAGGTCACCTTTGTGCATCCCTGGCTCATTCCAGGCTCCTCTTGGCCTGGATCTTGTGCTGAGTTGGGCTTTTGGCACTGCTGGGCATCAACCTTTGTGATCAAGTGACAGGAACTTCTCATATGCTGCATCCCACATTTAATCTTTTTTCTCGAGCTAAAAAGTATTTTAAAGCAAAATATCTGGTCTTGGTGTCATAACGGCCCACCACAAATAATTTACCACAAGTAAGACAATTTTTCTAAAGGGTTAATTAAAGTCTCTGCTTTGAAAAGAAGTCACAAAACACAAAAGCAATAGAGACTTTTTATACCTATTTCACATTCTCTGCTCGTTCAGCTGTGGATTTTGTGGCTTCACACAGGTAAGGTTAAACCTGTGGCTTTTAAATCCCTCTCAGACTTGTGTCCCACTCAGAGCTCCATAGGGATCCCAATCCCACGACTTGAATTCCTTGTCCTTGCTCCATCCCATTGCATTTTCTGGATGCTCTGGGAGAATCTCCTGCTTGCTCACAGCCAGCTGACCAAGGGCTTAAAGTCACCCTGCACAACCTCACTCACTCTTAGGTTTGTTCTGAAAGTTTTGGAAGTATTTATCTTTTTTATTTAAATACTGAAAAAAAAAATGAAGCTTAGAACATTGATATTGAAATTATTACTATATATTATCATTCTTTACAAATAGAATTGTGAATATTTGGGTAATCACCAGCACTTCAATTCCTTACTTTCATTCTTGCAAGAATATAACTTTTGATCTTGCCTCAATGACAACATTTTCACTATTTACTGAATGATTCTTATTTTTAATAATATTTCTTGGTTTCCCACGACATGAATTTATATATATGCATAAAAAGGTTGTAGGCTTCTTTTTTTAACAGTGTTTCCCCAATTATTCTATTTGATATTCCCATTACTAGTTATTTGATATCTATTTGATATTCCCATTACTTTTTTTTTCCTCAATGAATGTCTTGTCTGAAGGACACTGAAGAAGGATAAATCATTTATGTGCTCTGTTACGTGAGAATTGCCAATATTTTTAAAGAAGTCTCATGCTGTTGGTCAAGCTATCACTTCCCTGCTTGCATAATAATTTTGTATAACTGCTCAGAGCCTGACTGTGCAAAAAGAAAAATTACTTTAATATTGAACTATTCGTATGCTGTTGTTTCCTGAGCCCTCTAGACTTCCATAACTTTGTCTGTCTGGTGGAATTTAAAAGCAGTCAGAGTTGTAATTGGAAAATGTGTATCATAGCTTGTAGTGTTCAGAGGCAAATTGTCTGGGCTGAAATTGCTGATGCAGGTGACCTATTGAGCACCCTGCCAGCCACCAGGCACATTAAATGGGTAAAGGAGCACAGGCAGCACCAAGGCTTCAGCAAACACCCATCTATTGGCTTGGGGGGGTTCATGTGGCTTTTAATGCAGGTTATTGTAATAAAATCAGCTCCATGGAGGTAAAAAAATGGGAGAATACAAATGACAGCATTAGCCAGGCCCAGTGTTTGTCCCTGTCTTAGGAGATCAGGGCCATTTCCTCCTCTCTCATGAAAACCAAATGAAGCCCAAGGCAATCATCCTGCCCACGTGTCTGCACAATTTGGGAGGGGGTAATTCTGATTTAGCTGCTGATGGTCAGAACTGTCACTGCTGGGTTTCAGGGGTAGCTACAACAATTCTGGAAATGTTTCTTGTTATTGTAATCCACACGGGTTTGCTTCTCAGCTAAAAACGTGCACAAACCATTTCTTCTTTACAATCCCTGATTTTATTTTTTTGTGTTACACCAGAGTAGGGTCTTTGCAGTAGAATTTATGTCAGTTGACCTTGACAGGAAGAAAGAAAAAAGAAAAAAAAAAAATCACTACGAAGCGTTTTGTTCAGTGGCTGGTGAGCAATAGGTCACTGGAAAAACACAACAGTGCTCATGGATTATCCAGGGAAAGGCTCCACTGCCCACATCCCACCTCCACCCTGGGCAGGGTTCAGAACAACTGCAGCACCTCCTGGCTGAGGTTTTGTCCAGTGAGCAGCAGCTTTTGTTCAGGAATAGGAAATCTTTATTCTTGGGCCCCTTTAATCTCTTCCACAAACGAAGGAGGTCGATGCCGTTGTCCTGACGTGAGTCACGACTCCATTTCTCTGAATATTGCAGCTTCCTCCTCCTGGGCTTTGTGCCAGTTCTGGCAGAGACCAAAGATGCATTTCCACACAGCTGTTTTTGTGAGGGACACTCACTTTTCCTCAGAAATGTCCTCCTTCCTCTGCATGGACAGGGGCTGCTCTCCCACCCTTCCCTGGGAGGGTGCTGAGGGTGCCCAGAGCAGCTGAGGCTGCTTCCCTGAATCCCTGGAAGTGCCCAAGGCTGGCTTGGATGGGGCTTGGAGCTTCCTGGGACAGTGGAAGGAGTCCCTGCCCATGGGCTGGGTGAGCTCTAAGCCCCTTCCAACCCAAACCATTCTGGGATTCTAGGGAAAACCAGGAATGCTCTGCTGTGGCATCACTGGAGCTCAAACCATCCTTCCATAAATTCTGTAATGAGAGTGAGGCCCAGTTTTGCCCCAGCTTGGGTCCAGGGAATCCACAGCTATTTTCTGCTGGAAATACATTTCTGAAATGTTCTCCAGAGCTCAGTCTGTCTGTCCTGAAGCAGAATACAAACCTGTGTGGAGCTTTCTGGTCCAGCTGGGAATTAAACCTAAATCCTCCTCTCCAGGCTGAGCTCTCTCATCTCCTGCTGCGCCTGTTTTTCAAGGAAAAGAGACCACGACCTCCTTTTTTGATGGAAACATATGGAAATATGTGGTTGGCCACAGGATACCTGTGTCAGCCCACTCTGTGAATTGTTTTCCATCCTGATCTTAGGACTTGAACCTGTGGATGAACCCCTTGCCTAAATGATCTTTCAGATGCACTGCTACCTTCATGCTCCTCAGTGTTGTGGGGTTGTTTGTGGGTTTTTTTGGATTTGTTTTCAACCTAGATCTTGCTGCTTTCTTTCAGAAGGACTGCAGGAAACTGACTGGAAAATAAGAACCAAATATTTCCCTGAATTTGAGCCTAAACCTCCTTGTGTTTGCACAGCAGACAGGCAGCTCGCTGCATTTTGGTGTCAGGTTTGTTATTCCAGATTAGATCAATTGTCTGGCTGCAGTAGCAAACCCCCCCTTGTGATGCACTTAGTCAGTTGTGAAATCATGGACTCAGTGGTGGGAAAACCAGAAAATTCTCCATAACCCCTCCAAGCCATCAATTTATGCCCTGAAGCATGAGATTTGATTACCATTGTTATTGTCTTAGCTTGCATAGTTACAAATGTTATTAGCAGTCATAAAATTATCCAGCCTTAAAAAAAATCAGATTAGGGGAAAAAAAATAATAAAAATCCCAACATTTCACTCTGGGTTCTTCAAAGCCTGAATTCCTGGGATTGTTTTGGACTGTGAAAAGTGGTAATTCCTTTAATTCACTTTAAATTTGCTGTCCTTTGATCACGTGGATTTCTCCTGGACTCTCATTAGGAGGGGATAGATGAACATTTTCTGGCACTTCTGGAGTTTCTCTCTGGTCAGGACCCATCCAACTTTCAGCATTTCAGAGCTAAGTGTTGATGAGGTGCTTTTATGATCAGATCACTCAGATCCGTGTTTAATAAACCATTAATTAGCAGGGTGTGCATCACCCTCTCTCATTTGTGTTTTTCCCTCAATGGTTCAAACCTTTTCCTCTGAACTCCAAGCTCCTAAAGCAGCTCAGTGCTTCTCAAGCTGCATCTCAGCTGGCATAACTTAAATACTCTAAAAATTCAAAAGCTAAGGAAAAGACTGCTAAATGTTGTTTCAAAATTTAGATGGCAACGTCAATTATTTTGGCCATTAATTTGTCCAGGATCAAAACAGATTCCCAGAAACTTATCCTACTTTTTTTTTTCTTTTTTTTCTTTTTTTTTCCACATCAAATTGTGGATCTTGCTATTCAAATACATTGAATATTTGCATCTCCATCTATTCAGAAAATTACAGCATCTTTATTAAGGAGCTCTGCTGATGGGATATGTGCTGGCAATTACAAGCAAATTTATTTCCTCCACAGAAAATCTGGCCAATCTGTTTTTTTGTCCTGAGTATTTCATGTGTCTTAAATGGCATTTAGAGTAGGATTGGGATTCTTCTGAGCCTGCCACCAGACTGATCTGGGTTTAAAATGCTGGGTGTGTCCTGAGGGAGAACATTCAGGGAATCAGGTAACAGGTTAGAGTCGGGACTGGCAAAACACACCCGCTGTTCCTTCTGACTCATTCAGGCAGTGCCTGAGATAAATATTCTGAGGGGTGTTCTCACACTGGATTTCAGACAATGTTATGCATTTAATGTATTTTTAATATGTGATCAGTACCAGCGTAGAAAGAATTAATTTTTTCCAGTGTTTCCAGCAGTGTTGCTCTCTCATTTTCACGTCAAGCAGAGGGTCTGATGAAAAGGCCCCTTGATTTTCAGCAGGAAATCCCAAAATAAAGAGCAGTTTTGTGAGACACAGAGAGGACCACACTGAGCTTCTCTGTCCTGATTTTTGTTTGGTGCAGACTTAAGTGCAATGACATTTGCCCCATTTTATTGCCCAGTGAAATGTGAAGCACGATTGATGATGTCTATTTACACTTTACTTAAGGCAAACCCTATTCTCAAATAGATTTAGCCAGTGCCATGTTATTGTTATTAACAGGAACACATTTTATTTTGCAGGTGTGGAGCAACTGCACTTGGGCTTTGCCATCAGCTGGCTTGCTAGCAGGAGGAGAACTTTGTGCACAATTCTGGGTGAAAAATGAAAACCATTTCAAGCTTTCCACATAATGGCCTCAAACCTGAACCTCGGGAAAATCCCATTGCCAGAGAGGATCTAAAAGCAGGGAGAAGAAGGTGTAAGGGTGGCTGCATTCTGCCCCTCTGTGGCACCGGGATGTAGGGCTGGGCAGCCCGGGAGGTGGCTCTGGCAGCAGCCCTGCCTCGGGCAGTCTCTGGAGTCATTAAATCGGTGTCTCTTTTTGTCCTGTCAGAGCCCTGCAAAAACCAGCCTGGAAACTCCTGGCTCTGCCGAGGCATCCCGGGAGGAGCTCAGGATGGGCCGGCGGGGAGCGTGAGAGCCTCTGGTCCCGTTTTCCATCCTCCTGGAATGGCCAGAGGGACAATCCCAGCTCCTCCTGCCTCTCCCAGCTCTCACCCCTGCTCCCAGACAAGCAGCTTCCCACCCTCGGCATTTCCAGCTAGCCAAGGCTCCAGCGAAGCTCCACACCTCGGGGTTGGAATCAATCTCTTGCTTTGCAGTTTCTGGGTCAGACGGCTTTCCAAGCCGTGGGCAGCCCTCAGCCATCCCTCTGGAGCTGCCTCCTTGCCCATCTATTCCCTGAATTTCTGCTCACAGGGCGCGGGTCTGTGGCTGAGCTTGGTTGCTTTGGAAAGCAATGAGCTGCAAATGGAACATTTTACTGGCTTGGGGTGGAACGTGACTCAGTCCAGGATCTGGAGTGCAGGGCAGGATCCAAAGGGAGGATTCCCAGGATCTGGAGTGCAGGATCCAAAGGGAGGATTCCCAGGGCTCTGGAGTGCAGGGCAGGATCCAAAGGGAGGATTCCCAGGGCTCTGGAGTGGAGGGCAGGATCCAAAGGGAGGATTCCCAGGGCTCTGGAGTGGAGGGCAGGATCCAAAGGGAGGATTCCCCGTGCTCTGGGTGTGCTCTGGCCACACAGAGGTCTGCCCAACTTCAGAGCTTCCTCAGCAGCTTTCCATGCTTTGCTCCTTGCATTTATATTGGTGCCAGATCACTTATGCACAGTTTAATATAAAAATTCTCTGTATTAATTGACTGACTTTGCATGACTGCATACTTACCATTGTTTTAACTGTTTTGCATTTACTTAAATTAAACTGTTCTGCCCTTTCCCCTTCCAGTTTTCAGATCTATTTTTTCTTTTACTGCCATCTTTATAATGCCTTTCCTTAAATTTAATTATCTACTTCCCATCCAAAAGGCAAGCTCACCCACTTAAATCTGCTGGAGGTAAACAACAGCAGCGGCACATGCACAAATTCCAATTGCCACTGTTCCCAAAAACCTTTAACCGAAACGCTGATGATCCCCGGGAGTGCCGCTGTGATTCGGCAGGGTGGGTTTGTGGTTTAATGCCCGTGAGTGTTCCTGCACGATTATTGCTCATGGCACCAGGAAAGGCTCCGAGGAAAGCCAAGCCCCCAAAGGTCAGCAGGACGGGGATGTCTGAGGAGCCCGAGCCCCGATGGAAACGCTGACGCCTGACCTTCCCCAGCTCTCGGGATGGAGGGCTTAGGACAATCCCTGGCATGTTTGTGGCCAGTGTCTTTCCCGATCACTCGGAAATTCAGCGCGTTCCACGCGGGGCTCAGAGAACGAAGCAGCCGGGCAGGGTCCGGGCAGGGTCCGGGCAGGGTCCGGGCAGGGTCCGGGCAGGGTCCGGGCAGGGTTTGGGGTCCGGGCAGGGTCTGGGCTGGGCAGGGTCCGGGCAGGGTCTGGGCTGGGCAGGGTCCGGGCAGGGTTCGGGCAGGGTCGGGCAGGGTCCGGGCGCTCCGGGCACACGGAACCTGAGCTGGTTTTGTTGGCCACAGTCACACAGGGGGGCATTTGCGAAAGGAAAGACCGAGGAACAGAGGGTTTCCGAGCTTTGGGGTTGGGGTGCTTCGGGTTTAGGAGGGGGGAGGGGGGCAAGGCTAAACCCAGTTGCGGTTTTTTCATCTTCATCCTTTCCCCTGAAAAGCAGCGACAATTCTGCACCGGAGAGAGGGGTGAGACCAGGCGGGGACCGTCCCTTCCCCGGCAGCGCCTCCCTCCTCCCTGCCTGGATTTTGGCGGAGCCCGTGCCCGCTGGAGCGAGAGCATCCCGCGTCCTGCCGGGGAGCGCCCCCACTTCGGCCATTCCTTCCTCCTCCTCCCGGCCCGGTTCTGGGCTGGCCGGCACCGGGGGTCTCTCTCCGGCACCTGCCCGGCTGCGGGACGCCCCCCCCGGGCTGGGGGCGGGCAGGGGCTCCCCTCGCTCCCTCCTCTCCTCCCTCCCTGCATCCCTCCGGCTCCCGGCGCATCCGCAGGTGCCGCCCGGAGCAGCGCGGGCGGAGGTGCCGCCGGCAGCCGGCTCCTGCCGAGGGGATTCGGATCGGGCAGGTGGGACGCGGAGCGGGCCGGGGGCCGGGGCGGGGGTGGCCGTGCCCCGGGGGAGACTGCGGGGAGCGCGGGGGCTCGTTGCCATGGCTCCCTGCAAGCTCCGCCGGAGGAGATAGCGATGCCAGTCACGGAGGGACCCTCTCCCTCCTCGTGGGTGTGGAGCGGGGCTGGCTTTGGGGTGGTTGCGTTGGGTTTTTCCGCTCCCCCTCTTTCCCTTCCCCCCTTCCCCCCCCCCTCCTTTTTTTTTTTTTTTTTTTTCTTTTCGGGGTGGAGCGATTAATTCGGAGCGCCGGGACGGGGCTGCGGAGCTGCCGCCGCCACCGGGACCCCTCGGCCCTCCCGGGCTCAAGGTACGGCGGGGACAGCGGCACCGGGGAGGGGCTCCGGGGGTGTCCGGCCGCGGGGCTGCCCTGCCGCCGCCCCGGCTGGCCCTGCCTGGCTCCCGGAGCGCTCTTTAATTATTCTGGCTCTTGATTTTCATTATTCTTGATTTGAAAACTGGTTCTGCTGCTCCGGCACCGCGCCTGGTCCCGCAGCGGCTGCGCCCTGCCGAGGCAGGAGGGAGCGGAGCCGGGCTCAGCCCGGCCCGGGGCGCAGCTCGGGGGGTCCCGGGGGCTCCGGGGAGCCGGCCCGGCCCCTTCCCCCGCCCAGGGAGGCGCTCGGGTCCCGCGGGCGGAGGAGCCGCTGCCCGCGGAAAGTTTGGGGGATGCGGAGCCCCGCGGGGCCGGGGCACAGCGCGGGGGCCGCGGGGACAGCGCCGTGACCCGGGGGCTCGGCGGGGCACGGGCGGCTCGGCCCCGCGGGGCTTCGGGTGGCCTCGAGTTTGCGAGCCCGGCTGTCCTGCATCTGTGGCGAACACTTGTTTCTGCTCTCCGAACGATCTCGGAGAGGATTCGGGCTGGATTTGCTGCAGTACCGAAATAATTACCGGAGCCCCCAGGTTCCTGGGGTTTTTTTTCCGCGATGTGCTCGTGTTGCACCGCAGGAGAGCTGTTGGGCTCTCCGAAGCTCGGTGCCTGCGCTGTGTTGCTGATTTGTGAGCTTGGCAACGCAATCCAGGGAGATTCTGTTTGCCCGTGGTCAGACACAGCGAATTTCCGTGGGCTTTTCATCTGCTCCCCCATCATTAGAGACACTTCTGTGGGGGCAGAAAGGCACTAGGCTGTGCCCTGTTGGATCATGGACAGGTACTCAGCGCTACCTGGGAATACTTTTGCTTGGAAGGTGTTTTTGGATGATTTCACCCGAGCGGTGACAGGTGGCATTTCTGTGTCGTTGCCAAGGGTTGGTGCGGTGTGCCGAGTTGATGTGTGCTGTGTAGCTCCCCCAAAACCCATTCCATAAGCAATAAATAATAAGTGTTGTGACTTTTGAAACAGGTCCGAGGGAAGGAGAGGAGGTGAAAAAGCTGTACTTTAAATAAATATGTATTTTTTAGCCATTTATGAACATGAAATGTTACCTCGTTGGAGCTGTGCTTGCCATCCTCTGGCCATTGCTTCCCACTGCTCATCTTCTGATATCAACTATCGGAGTGCACAACTCCTGCCTGTTAACACTCCTCTCTTGCTTAAAAGTAATCAATTTTCTTTGCCTTTCAAAAAAAAAAAATTAAAAAATTAAAAAAAAACCCACAAAATTTCCCCCCCTCCAAAAAAAAACCACCACAAACCCAAGCCAAATAAACCTTCCTCTCAATGGGTCATTAAAAATTAGGAAATTCTGGTTCACCACTTTCTGCTGAGCATCTGCTGTGAGTGGAGCCTGGCTTGCAGAGGAACTACAAGTCCAGAGCATGTGACATTAAAATAAGATGCACAGGATAGGACACCAACATTTGCAGAAGGGAATTTCTTTAGAAATATTGTCCAGTGTGTGTGAAATTATCATTCAATGTCTTTAGTAAAAAAACACCTGCCAGCAATCAAGGAGTTGAAATTTGGCCATATGCAGCGCACAGCTTGGAAACCAATTTGTTTCTAAACTCTCCCTGTTTATTATTGATTTTTTTTTTTATTATTAAAATAGGGATGGGATGAATCTTGAATATGAGGCTGAAATAAAGAGTCTGTACTTCGGCAATATACATTTAACTCAGCGAGTGCAATTATTGTGGGCATTTAGTATGAGTTACTTCAGTAATTAAACTTCGGGAATGAAAATATAACAGTCCACTTCTTTACCCCAAGAAAGCCAACAGATAAGGCTTCATTTAAATGAAAGATGACATTATTCACAGCTTGGATGTGTACATCGAGTGGCTTGGACTGGAGCCACCTTGTTTGCCAGTAAAAATTTACTTTATCACTTCTACTCGGGAGGAAAAAAAATAGAACAAAAAGGAATCTATTCTCTACATAAAACGATGTTAGGGACAGTTGCTTCTGTGATAAGAAAGGATCTGCTCCTTCCCCCTGTGGGAGAGGACAGGGACTACTTTAAACACTACTAATTAGTTCAGTTTATCTCGCACGCATTACAATGCTGTAGTTAGTTAATTACAGCTTTTGCCATTAGCAGTACGTTAAGAATAATGAATTAACATATCACGCGGATCAAAAGAAATCTACAAAGTTTATCTTAGAGGAAAGAAAGTGTTATTGTGCGTCAGGAAGTCCCCCCTGGCTTTCCCAAGGCAGGGATTTTGTTGGAATTCCTGAGCTGGTGCTTCCGAGCGCCGTGAATGACTCGAATTGATCACAAACAAGTGACACTGGAGCTCTGGGTTGCTTAGCAACCCACCAAGATGCCACCATTTCTTTTGGTATATTTGTCCAGTAAAGTAGAAATTGGGTTTTGTCACAGATCATGGGTTCTTTGCTAGCACAAAGCCCACCCCAAAACAGCCCTAAATCACGGAGGATGAAAATGGATGTCCCAGCACAGAGTGTGGGAGCAGCACGGGTGGGAAAACAGAGCAGGAATCTTGAAACCATGCTCTGGTGGTGATGTGCTCAGTGTTTTACAACAAGTTCCAATTATCCTTTCTCGGTTAGACTCCTAAAAACCCCAAAACCATTAGTGGGACAAGTTCTATCAAGGAAGTTCATCCTCCAGGTGCTGTTTGAACATTCTCCTCGTGCTGCCATGAGCTGTGAGGTCCTGTGAGGTCTGTGGGGTTCCCCTAGGCTCTCCACTCTGAAATGCAGCCCGGAATGTGTGGTTTGGTTGTGGTCTGGATTGTCCCACAGGGCTGGGGAGCTCTGCAGCAGACACTGGGTCCTCATCAGGAATTTTTGTGCAAGGGAACAACAGGTTTAGTGCTGGAAGAGCAGAAGGAAGATAAATGCTATCACCATTATCTACCTGAAGTACCAACTTCGCCTTCAGTGGATTATATTTTGGTCAGTGATTTTTTTTTTTTTTTTTTTTTTTTTTTTTGTTACCCCTGGCTCCAGATGTGCTGCACCTTAGTCCTGGAGGGCACCTTGGGAGGGAATCCTGCATTGTCCCATCCCCACTTTGCACTTTTGTTGGGGTCACAGGGGTGAGCTTGAGCCGGGATATTTCAGGAGCTCCCTCTGTGCCCCTCAGCTGCTCATGGGCTTCCCAAGCCTGGCCTCCTGAGCTGAGTGAAGCTTTGCAGTGTGTGGGGCTGCACTGGGGCTCCCAGCACTGCCTTACTCTATTGTAAACTGTTGTTTTACTCTATTTATCCCCACCAATCTGAGCTCTGCTCAGTGCTGACACAGACAAATCCTCACCTGCTAAAACTGTACCTAGGAAAAGCTGGGGGAGCTGCAGGGTGTCATGGCTTTCATTCTTCTAAACCAGCAGGGCCATTCTGGAAGACTTCTTCCCTCTGGATGAGAAAAAGGGATCCAGATCCTTCTCTTTTAAAACTTGAGTATTGAATCATTGACTGTGTATGGGACGAGGGGAGCATTTGTAGCAGTGCCCACAGGAACTGAACCCCACTGAACCAAATCCCAGCTCGTTGTCATCACTCCCAGGCTAAGATCATTGCAGTTCATAATCTGTTTACTTGTAATTAATTGCCTTTCTAGCCTCAGACAGACTTAGGTGAAGAGCTTAGGTGAAGACCTGAGAGCTTGGCTGACTTTGCTGTGATTTTTTTTCTGTTGTCTCCACATAACAAAGTCAGTACTCAAAACTCAAGGTTGTATTTAGCTTTTTTTTTTTCCTAGCTACCCTCTTCTGTTTTATTCATTGATTTCTGTGAGTGCATTTGCATTCCCAGATGCTGATTAGTGATTGCTCTGCACAATAAACAGATGAAGGTACTTGGTGATATTTGGTGCCTTGGGTTTCTCCTCCCAGCATGTCCAGGCACCCTGCATGAAGCACACAGTGTGTGATGGCTGTGCTGATGTTATTTTCTGGGGTTTCAGCACTCCCTAGCAGATGTTTCCTTCTTCCTTCATTGCACCTGGATGTATAAAAATAAAAAAAAATGCAGATGGAGAACAGTTTATCATTAAAAGTAGTGTTTATTATTACAGCTTAACTGGCTTGTGGTTTTCATTGTGATTTCCAAGTGCTGATCCCATTCAATGTAAGAAGGACAAAAATTATGTTGCTTCCTTCATTAGGGCTTCTCTTATACTTTTTTTTGACCCTTACTAGCCCTCTCTTTTCTCCATTTATGAAGAAAATTACCAGTTTCAGGTGGTTTTCTCCTTTTGTTTATTTTTGTTCTCTCTTGCAACAGGGCAGAGTTAAACCAGAGGTGTGGTGAGGATGTGATTCAGGTTAAGGGAGGGTGAAGAGGAGGTTGGGGAGGCCAGGGAGGAGCTGGCCCAGCAGGATTGAGATGTCTGGGTGCTGCTCTGAGCCCGTGGTGCAGCCTGGGCAGGGCTGCTCCTGTGAGACTGCAGCTTCTGAGGGGATTTTCACCAGCTGCTGCCCAGGCTGGCTGTGAGCTGGGCTCAGCTGCCTGGGGACAGCCCCAGCCAAGCTGCAGACAGGTGACCTCAGCCAGCCACTGTCCCTGTGCCAAAAACAGAGCTCCAGTGTCCCTGCCTGCAGCCAGGGAGCTGTGGGGAGGTGACACCTGCCGTGATCTTTGTCCTCAGTGTGCACCAAGGGCCCTTTGCACTGCTCTGGGAGCGCTCCTGGTCCCCTGCCTGGCCCTGTGTCACTGCCCCTGCCTGGCCCTGTGTCACTGCCCCTGCCTGGCCCTGTGTCACTGCCCCAGCCTGGCCCTGTGTCACTGTCCCCTGCCTGGCCCTGTGTCACTGCCCCTGCCTGGCCCTGTGTCACTGTCCCCTGCCTGGCCCTGTGTCACTGTCCCCTGCCTGGCCCTGTGTCACTGTCCCTGCCTGGCCCTGTGTCACTGTCCCCTGCCTGGCCCTGTGTCACTGCCCCAGCCTGGCCCTGTGTCACTGTCCCCTGCCTGGTGATGCTGCTGCTGCACTCCCTGCCTCCTCCTCCTCCTCCTCCTCCTCCTGAGAGCACCAAAGGCAGCACCTGGGCTGTTCCTTTCTGTGCCAGAGAGGGTTTTAAAGGTGGGCTGAGCCCACCTGAAGGGGCTCTGATGGCTGGGGAGCCCCTGTGCCCTCCTGGAGAGTACAAACAAGGCAAGCAGTGAGAGCACGAGGCTGCAGTCCCAAAGACCTCTGAACATTCCACTGAGCCAAAGCCCTCTGACCTCTCAGTACAGCTTAGTTAAGTGATTTTTAGTGCCTTCAGAAATCTCATTTCAAGCTTCTCCGTTTTTTTGGGAGGCCCATGGGATGACTCTGCAATGTTTAAGTCACTCCTCAGAACAGCATCCTGGCTGGAATGAATGGGAAGGGCAGAAATCCACTCAGAGGAGTAAGAAAAAAAAAAAAAAGGCAGAATTGGGCCCATGCACCTTTCAGAGTGTGTCTGCTTTGGTGACTTGTGGAGTGTGACACAAGCAATTCCCTGTCAGCCTTCCCTGCTGGCTGACACAGAAGAGGTGGCTTTGAATGCTGCCTGCTGTGCTTGTGTGGCACTTGAAAGGAGACAGGGCTGCCTTTAAGGACTGTGTTCCCACAGTTTAAAGGAAATTTGAAAAATGCAGCTCTCCGTCCCGTCACGTGCTGTTCCAGCATTAACAACCCGATGGAAACCTGGAATAATGTCTCAGTAAAAACTGCCTGGTGCCAGTGTGCATCCCCAGTGCTTCCAATAGAATTAGTCCTGATGAAAGATCTCTCGGCTGATAGGGAAAGTAAAATTAGTATTGTGGGGAAGGGTTTTTTTTCTGTTAGAAACACCCCAACAATGCTTTCAGCTAAAGGAGTGATTAACTCAATGGCTTTTTTTTTTTTAACACATGCTCACAGAATGCACCATTATTTTTGCAGTTTACTGAAATCAGACAATGGTTAATAGGAGGAGATTGTCTGTAGGTTTGGAAGCACCCACATGTTTTTCCAAGGTTGATCTCATAGGTCTTTCTGTCCATCACTGAAATCCTTCCCTCTGGGGCAGGTGCTGTTGGTTCAGCCAGCTCTGCATGTACACTTGCATCCATGGTTGTTTGTCTAATTTTGTTGATTTTGTTTCTTCATAAGCAAAAAACTCCAAACCACAATCTGTTTCCTGAGTTCAGCGAAGTGATTACCTGAAATTTGGGTTATTGCTCAAGTGCTTTACTGAATTAGGGCCCAGTGCTTTATTTTTCACAGGTTATTGTTTCATATCACTCCACTGATGACTTTGTTCCAGCAAAATTTCATTTAGAGGATAGATTTGAGAAGATTTCTGTTGTAAGTCAGAGGAGGTACTGTCTGATTTTTAAAATTATTTTTATTATTATTATTAATCAATTTTTACAGGAGTAAACTGTATTCAGTGCTTGCTTTGAGTTCTGCCAAGACATTGGTCAAAACAGCAATATTGTCATTACCATCCACATTCCTTTGGGATAAATATTCCCTTTTTTTTGCATCTGGGCAGAAGAAAGTGGCACAGAACTGAACTGCTGCTATCTGCCAGTACTAGTGGCAGATTTTATTCAAGATATTTTTAGGCTAAACCGTGCTGGCTTCCAGGCTGGATATTGCCCAGGCAAACCCCTGGTGAAGTCATGGCACCACTGAAATGGATGCTCAAACTCCCAGTGACCTCAGCAGAGTCAGGTTTTTGTCCCAGGAGTGATGAAAATCTAATTTACAGCCCAACCAGTTTGAGGAGGAGGCGTAATGGCTCGGGTCCTTGACTGATACAAATGAGGCTGGTTCAGCTCAGGGTGATTGAGTTACCCTGGCTCTACATCTGGGATTTTGGGGAATCCAGGACCCACGTGGGCTCTGGATAGTTGGGAGCTCTGTGGCTCTGCCTCCTCCCAAGTGCCACATCCCTGCCTCGTGTTTAGACTGGGAACAAATAACCAGGAAGCAGCCCCTGAACAATTCCTGTTGTCTGAGGCATACAGATGACAACTGTGGTGTGCAGGGTAGGGAGGAGCAGTGATTAAAGGGCTGTCCCAGCTGTACAGAGCTCAGCCATACCTGCTCCATTAACCTGACACTGAAATCCACGGTAATTGCTCAGGGTTTACCTCCTGCATGACAAATGCACCTCTCTGTTATTGACTGCCTGAGCCTGGGCTTAGGCTTTCACCTAAATCTGGGATTTTTATCATCTCTGCTGAGCCTGTGGAATTGCAGCCTCCCTGCAGGTTCTGCTCACCCTGATTTTTGGTTAATTCCTGCCCAGACAGTGCCTGCCTGCTGGGAGAGGCTCAGCTTGCCTTTTCAGCTCTGCGTTGTATCCCAGGGAATTGCTGGAAATTGAGCTCTTGGAGGTGTTTTAGGGAACAAAGCTTTATGAAAGGTGAAGTGCAGTCGGTGTGGTGGCACCAGGAGGTAATCACAGAGTGACAGAGGGGCTTGGGGTGGAAGGGACATCAAAGATCATCTCATCCCTCCCTCTGCCCTGGCAGGGACACCTCCCACTGTCCCAGGCTGCTCCAGTGTCCAGCCTGGCCTTGGGCACTGCCAGGGATCCAGGGGCAGCCACAGCTGCTCTGGGCACCCTGTGCCAGGCATTGCCCACCCTCACAAGCAGGAATTCCTTCCCAATATCCCACCCCAAGCTGCTGTTTCAGTTTGGATCCATTCCCCCTTGCTCTGTACCTACATGCCCTTGTAAATAGCCCCTCTCTATCTTTTTTGTGATAGTTATTTGGTGGTGCAGCCCCTAAAGAAAAGGAAATTTCTCCCATTTCCTTCCCCTGAGCAGGATGCTGCCTTTTGGAGCATTGTACCTCATTATCCTGCCAGAGCAGCACATTTTCCCTGTCAGCCATTCCCCCTGTCAGGCATCCCTGTGCAGTGAAACCTCACAGAATTCCAGCTGCAGAGCAAGAGAAGAAATTCATCTTTGGTGCTTTAAATTATGCCTCAGTGTTTATTGAAGAAAAAAAAAACAACAAAAAACCCCATGCAAACCACAACAGGCAACAAACCTGGAGGGTTATTCACAATCTTATCATGTGTACCACAAAAAAATGTTGGAATAATCTTTGCATTCAGCAGATAAGCAGCCTTCCCCCTATAAACCTATTCCACTGTGATCCTCCAAAATGTATGCTGAGCTTGTCTGTGCACAAAGCTCCCTGAAATGGGTGGTTAGACCAAATTTTTTTCCCTGGATAGGATATAGTCAGGAATGTTGTGTATTTTCCCTGCTAATTACATAATTCCCTCACTGAAAAGAATAATGTATGCAAAGTTTGGATGCTCAGGCAGTGACAATCCATTTAACCATTTATAGCTTTATGTATTTTATAATCCCTGAACCCAAACGTCCCTGGAGAGGCGATGTGCCCTTAAAAATTTTAGGCCTTTGAAATTAAGTGAATTTAAATTCCCTCATTTGCATATTTTCCCTTTCTTTGTTCTGCCTGAATGAGATATTACTCCAGTAATTGAACTGTAATTCCAGCCCAGGTAAACGATGTAAGACAGGCGAGGTTGCTAATCCGGCGATTCCAGCACACCTTGGAGAGGAGAGGCTGCCCAGTCCCCTCAGCATCACCCAGCGTGGGGCTGGTACTGGGAATTTCAATCAATCTCTGGTGCTAAACGTGCTCCTGGAGCAGGGGCTCAAAGGGATGTGGTGGGGGAGGGAATTCCTGGGATAGAAACTTCTCACTGAGCTGAGAGCAGACAGAATTCCAGAGGGGTTTGGGTTGGAAGCGGCCTCAGAGATCATCTTGTTGCAGCCCAAGCTGTCCTGGGGCACTTCCAGGGATGCAGGGGCAGCCCCAGCTTCTCTGGGCACCCTGTGCCAGGGAACAATTCCCTCCTGATATCTCACCTATATTTCCCCTCTTTTAGTTTGAACCCATCACTCCTTGTCCTGTCACTCCAGTTTTTGATGAAATGCATAGATGGCTCAAAGATGAGTTCTCCTAAAAATAAAATTTTACAGCTAAAGCCAGAACACTGAAGCTTCTGAAAGGGTTTTCATGAGCAGGCTCTGGTGATGGCTTTTTGGTGAGTGTTGTTCTCATCCCTGTGCCTGTGGGACAGCTAAACTGGGATGGCTGGGCAGGAGTGAGGTGGGAGGGAGGGGCGACACTGCCAACACCTGTTGGAAAAAGCCTTGGCAAAGATGGGCAGATGCATCATTCAAGGGTGGCAAAGTGGTTTTGGCTCCCTTATCTTGGTGCAATGACTTTTTTCCCTCTTCACTAAATGTTAATCAATGCAAGGACCAGCACACCTGTGTGTCTTCTGCAGGAGCACAGGAGAAGCCCAGTGTGCAAAGGGGAAAGTAGAAGAGGTCATAGAAGATTGTCTGGAGAGCTTGGCACCAATCCCAGGAAAATAATGGAAGAGTTGATAGAGGACTGAATTAAAATAGAGTTAAAGAATAGAGATAATTGAGACCTCTCTGGAAAGGGAAGAGTTACAGGTTTGGAAAATGAGGATAGCTGAGGTTTGTGTCAGAGTTTCCTGGTGTTAGATGTGGTATGCTGTGAAATCTCAGTTAAAACCAAACAATCCCAACAATGCTGTGGAATTAGCAGCAATCTTGTTTCATAGAATTATGGAATGGTTTGGGTTGGAAGGGACCTTAAATTGCATCCAGAGCCATCCCTGCCATGGGCAGGGACATCTCCCACTGTCCCAGGGTGCTCCAAAAGCCACATCCAACCTGGCCTTGGGCTCTCGAGGGATTCAAGGGCAGCCCAGCAGGCTGAAGGGCAAATAGGATCATTTCACACAGGGATTTTATCTGAATCCATGAGAGTGCTGGAAAGCCAGGGTCAGTTTTGGTGTCAACAGCTGAAAGCAAGTGTTTACAAACCTGGAGAGTCAAGGAAATAACCACAGTATTGATTTGAAGAGTGGAGGAAATTCCCTGCAGTGAGAGATTTAGAGCTCAATCTGCTTAGCTCATCAAAAAGAGGATTGAGAGGGGACTTGATTACAGGGACAAGTATTTTCATGGGGAAAGCATATCCAGCTTTTTAATCAAGAAGAGAAAAGAAAAATCAGATCCAATAGCTGCAAGCTGGAGCCAGACAATTTTAAATTAGACATTAAAGACAATTTTATTTTTTTTTTTTTGTCTGTGATTAACCAGTGGAATGAACTGTGATGTGTTCAGATGGAGACTGGCTGCCTCGTGTGACACAGTCAAACATGAGTTGCAGGATATGATTTGCAGAGGAAAGGAAAAAACACATCAGAATGTGCTGTACAGAGAGGTGCAAAGGCCTGAAAATCTGTGAGCGTTGAAAGGGATGGAAGAGGAAAGAAAAGGGAGGAATTTACATGGGAAGCACAAAAAGGAGGAATAGAAGCACTGGAAGGACAAAGAAAGGAGTTTCAGAGCTTGTGTTTGGGAGTGTTGGAGCATATGTGTGAGCAAAGTGAGTTTTGGCATTGGGAGCACCTTGGGTGTTGGCAGAGCTGGAGTCATCTGTTTCCCAGTCAAAACAGCAATTTTGGATTCTGGGCTTTGTTAATGATGATAAAGAACCTCCCATTGGTGGTCTGGGCTTTTGGCAGTGTGCTGGTGCTGCCAGGATGGGCCTGAGGGTGGGATCCCAGCAGGAGAGGGGTGCCACCCTCCCCTGTGGCCCTGGCACTGCTCTGATGTCCCCCTGCAACACCTGGGTGTCACTGTGGGCTCTCATCCCCCACACAAGCATTAAAAGAAATTAATGACTTCGTGTTTCTACCACTGAACCAAATTTTCAGGAAATCCCTCAGGGAAATCTCTGTGGTCTCAGTGTTTTTGATGTGTTCTCTCTGTGTTTGTCCTCCTGGAGTTGTTTCACCAGAGCAGTGATTGAGACTTCTTTTTCCCAAGAAACATAACTCTATTACAACTGCTTACAGTGCCTAATAATGAGCTAATCATTAATTTAAACCTAATATTGTGATTTTTCTGTGGGGTGGTGCAGTGGTTCAGTCATAACCATGCTCCAGGTGACTTTGTTGCTGTTTTTGGCTTTTTTCCTGTGGATTTTCAGCTATAAAGAAAGTGATACAGGTGCCTTAAAGACTGTCAGTAATTTTGCTATCATGGGACCTCTTTAGCCAGGGCTGGAAATCCCTTTTCCAGCAAAATTTCCAAAACTCTTCTACACCTCCACAGCAGAGAGTATTCTCTCATGGTTATGTGGAGGGAAATCACCCACAAATGCTCTTTTTTTACAACTCCACACAAAGGTGTTGCCTTTGCTTAGCAACATTTCCTGCATTGCTTTTGGACTGGAAGAGTCGCTGTTTCAGGACCTTTTCAGTGGCAATAAAAACATGTTTTCTTTGGACTATTAAACAAAACCATAAACTTTGTGATCAATTAGAGCTCCTGTTACCTGCAGCTCTGTTTCTGCCTTGGATGGCCGTGGACATTTTGCTCTGCCAGCAGACCAAGTACCAGAGTGTAAAATTGGGTTATGGCCATTTCCTCCTGGGAACTAGGAAAGTTGATAAATGGGAATAAACTGATTTATTGGGAAAAAAAAAATACACAAAACAAAGGATGTGTGTCCTACCTGTAAGAACTGGCTGAGTGGGCAGCAATTATTCCAAAATTCTGTTGGAATATGTCGACCTTGATGATCCTTTTGAGTGGACATCCCAATAATTGTCTCTGCCTAAGGATCTCCTGGAAGCTGCTCTCAAATCAGAGCAGCCCTTCAGCATTTAACTCCTGACATTGTGGCATCCATTAGGAACGCAGAGAGGTAGGAATTACCCCATTCAATCTGATTAAAGATCCAATTAACTTGGAATCCTCTCTCTGCTAGTAACTAATACCACATGACTCAACACCCTGGGAAAAGCCCTAGACCTTCCTCCCTCCTCCCCTGAACTCTCATCACAATTAAGGAGCAAATTGTCCCTTAAAGATTATTTTATTTTCGTTTATTTTAGTTTAGTTGATTTTATTTTATTTTAGTTTAGTTTAGTTTAGTTTTCCTTCTTCCCAAGTACTTCCAGCTTGGCTTCCATCCTGAAACACGAGATCAAAAGCCCTTATAAATTCTCCTCCTGCCTTGGGAAGGCATTATTAGCACTTTAAATACCTGTTCATTCCCCTAATCATCCTGCCCTTTGTATCAATAAGTTTTTTGTGTCTGACAGGTCACAAAGTTAATTATGGTGATTTTCTTTCTTGTTTTGAACGTGCTGTGTCTTAATTCCAGTGTGATCATTGGAGTGGCTGTTTGACCTTGGCTCACCTGCTTTCATAAATACTCGTGTCTGTCATGTCCATTCCTTGAAGCACTTCATCTGGACATGAAATCCTGAGGATTCTTCTCATTCCTTTCTTAAAGGGATTTTTAATATTTTCCTTTGGTTTTTTTTTGTTTTTGTTTTTTTTTTAATCATTGTGTCCTTTTTACATCTCTAATTTTTGAATGCAATTCTGCTTGGTGTCAAAGGCAAAAATAAATCAGCACATCTAAATTGCTAATTATTATTAATAATTATTTTAGTCCTTTGTAAGGTGTTCTGTACAGAATCCTCATCTCAGTTGCATCTTAAGCACCTTGGGCTGCTGAGCAAATGCTTCCTATTGAAGTGATTTTTATTCATTTCTGTGGAAAGCAAACAATCCAATTGAAAGCCTCCTGAAGGCCAGGGGCTATTTGGTGAATTTAACCTCAGTTACATCAAATGAAACAAATCCATTGTGACCCCTGAGGAAGCCTCATGTTTTAGATCATAGGTGGCTTCTAAATATAGGGATGGGAAATTAATGTCTCCCTGGATGGATGATGCTGTAGCTTCTCCTGCAAGGGTTTTCACAATTTCCTTTGAGCTGAGTGGCCTGGTCATTTCTCAACAGGCTGAAATTTGAGTCGATAAAGTGTTTAAATACACATATTTATGTTTATATATGTGTGTGTGTGTGCACAAGTAGTTAAATTATTATTTCTGTATGGTTTTGCACAGAATTGTTTAACCATCGTGGGAGTTCATGGAAAATAAAATCATTTTAAAGATATATATATACTTTTTTTTTTTTTTTCTTTTCAAAACCATTTTGTGCAACAGGCAGTACCTTTAGCCTTGGGCTTTTGAGTCTGATACTACATTTATTTTCCCTGAAAATAATCAGAGTACAGCAACGTCTGATGTGCCTGAAAGGGAAACAAACACAGGTGAAGCAGCTGAATATGGAGCAGATGAAATGTTTCAATTGATTCCTGAGCTGTGAACTTTGAAATTTGATATTGAACTCCTATAATGTGTTTGCACGAGCGTCCCCATACAAGTGCATTCATACCTTCTATTAATAAATAAAGTTGATCCTGTTTTTGCCTTGTGTGGGCACATGAGGAGTGCTGGAAAGCTCATACACTGATGTTTATTTCTTCCTATTAATTAATAATTACCTGAGAGGTGGTTCAGATGCCTTCTATTTTGGGATATTGTTTTATTTGGGTGTTCCCCTCTGAGGAAAAACTTCATCCTGTCTTTGGCACTGGCACTCTCAGTGGCAGATGTTGTGACTCAGAGCAGACAAGAAGATTCAGATTTATATTTTCTTCTCCTTTTTTTTTTTTTTTCATAAATGACTTGCCCCCCAGGCATGTTTTGACAAGGAAGATATAATTTCAAATTAAATGTGAATGTGGAGGCTTTCCAAAGCTCCAAATTGCAGAGATTTCTCAGCATGGCTCAAGGAGAAATAAAACTCTCCATGCTGACGGGCTGCTGTGATGGGAGGGGGCAGCTCTGCCACCAAACCCTGAGTTTATTGCCTTGGTGCAAATTTGGACACAAGAGAGGCCCTGAACATCACTGAGCTGCTTTCATTTCACTCTTCCAACACCCCTTTCCCCTCTGGACACCTCAGGGAGGCCAATGGGCACATCTGGGTTTTCCCTTCTGCCTTTCCCTTTCTCCTCCAGACGGTGACTGGGGTTTTACATCTCAATTCTCAGGTGAGTCTCGAGCATCAGTGAGCACAGGTGTTTTTAAGAGGAAGAATTCCAGGCGTTCCAGAGGGCCAGGAAAGGCTTTTTGTCCCTGCCAAGGTGTTTGCTCTCATTTTGGGTGGGGAGAGGTGCAGTGAGGAGAGGAAGTCCCTCTGTTGTGGTGGGGTTTTTCAGAAAATTGGTGTCTGTGGTTTGTATGACTTTTGAAGAAAAAAAAAAAACAATTTAACCCTCCAGAACTAAAAGATGTGAAAGGATGCCCCATGTTTAAGAGCAGAATTTTCTTCCTGATGAAACAGAGCACAGAGGAACTTCCCTGTTCCTTACCTGAATCTCCAGATTTCTGTCCCAGCCCTAACAAGGTCAGGTTTGCATTGTCTGGAGCTGCTCCCCTTTCTGTGGGTTCTGCCTGAGCGAGGGCACCACATCTCCTCACACTTTGCCTTTCATTTATTCCCCCACCTTCCTTCTCCTTTTCATCTCTTGCCCTGCTCCTCCCTCTCCTGTCCCCTGTCCCCAACACAGCAGGCTCTCAGGGCAGGGAGTGGTTCCCCACCAGGATGGGGATGGTTCTGCAGCCCTGGAACGTTCCCCACCAGGATGGGGATGGTTCTGCAGCCCCTGGAACGTTCCCCACCAGGATGTTTTGGGGTCAGTGTGGTTTGAGGCTGATCAAGGACTGTTTTCACCAGGCATCTGTTAGTTCCTGCATCTCTTGGAAGTCGTGGAGCTGCAGGAATGTGTGTGCAGGCAGGATCTGTCCATCTGCACCAACACCTCTCCCTTTGCTCCTCTGGAGCCCCTTTTGTGGGACGTGGCCATGAAATTTCCTTCGTGCCCCCACGTTCGGGAGGTTTCTCCTTCAGTGCTGAGGATCCAGCCTCGGAAAGGAGCGAGAGCCAACTCGGAGAGCTTTAACCCACAATAAGTCAGATGTCCTCGGGGAGGAGGGAGATTAAAGAGCCCAAATTCTCCAGGAGATTGTCACTTGGCTAATGATGATCGTAGCCCATGGCAGTGGGGGATGATAGGGCTGATACTTAGCAGGGGTTGTGAACCAATTAGTCTGCTCAACAAAATACTCAGTCCATTGGGTGCAAACGTTAGGAATATTTATAGGGCTGGCTCTGCAGTCAGCTAATCAAAACTGCAGAAAAAGCCACTTAAGAGCCTGTCCCAGGCTCTACAGAGGCCCTGAGATTACACAGCTGACAGATAAACAAATGTTTGCCCATGTAAATATTAGGACTCAAAGACTGTATTTGAACTCTTTCTCAGTTTCCTGGTGGTGTAAAATCAATTAGGGGTGATTAAAACACGATGGAGAGCACTTCCCTGCGGAGAGCAGGCTCTGAGGGTGGCTGTCCACGGGCAGTCTCCTGCTGCTCCTCCCAGCCTGGCTTGTGGGGTGTCCCAAGGTCCGGGTGGGGATGTCACTTGGCTGGCCCAGCTAGAATGGCAGCAGCACAATGACAGTTCAGGGTGGTTTGCACTCATTAACTGCCCGATGCTTCTGCCCTGAGTGCTCCTATCAGCCCCTTAACCCATTGATTCCTGAGCCTGATGATTTTCCAAAACGTGACACTGTTGGAAATAATCACTGTTCTCACAGTCAGTGCTGTCCAGCACCTTCTGCTACTGAAGCAGAGACTTGGTCCTTGCACGAAGTCTAACAGTAGAGTTGGAGAGAAAATAATTCATCTCAAGTTACAGGCTGGCTAAAATGTTTCCAAGGGTTTCTCTATTGGCTTGTTCATTTATTTGCACTCCATTTCGAATTTTCAGGGTTTTTTCCCTCTGACCTCAGGCATCAGTCGCAGAAACACTTCTGTAAAACAGACAAGAGTAAGAAAAATCCACGGGCTTCCCTGGAAAAGCTTTTGGAAAGCTGAGAGTATTGATTGCTCGGATTGAAGGCATGGATGTGGTTATCCATGTCTTTGCAGAGAATCTGCAAATAGCAGAACAGCTTCTACCCCTGCTACTCAGCTCCTCACCCAAATATTCTGCCTTGCTGTTTCCCAGCTGTTATTTTTACAGCAAGTGCTCATTTTGAAATACAACCATTTTGGGTTTGGGATTCAAGGTGGTTTTCTCCACTTTATTTGAAAAATCACATGTTAAACTGGGGCATTTATTGCACTTGGCAAGGTCTGCACTAGGTCTTTACTTAAAGAAAAATCAAATTTAAAAAAAGCCGGGTTGCAGATTGTTCTGGCGAGCACAATGTGATTTTATTTTTTTATTATTATTATTATAGTTTTTTTACACCCCCTGTGTGTGCAAAAGCTTTCTTTATGCTGCTGCTATTCTGGCTGTAAATGGCTCTAAGTGCAGAGGGTTTTAATATACAAAAGCTCTTTCTGAAGACTCCTATATGTTGAAAATGACATAATGTCTTTTTTTCAAGCCTGAAAAGCACCATTCTCATTGGTGCTGGTAATTGTGTTAACAGTGCTCTTTATTTGTAGGTTTTCTTCAGGTTTTTTGGGGTTTTTTTTGCTTTCTTTTTGTTCATATGTGTATCAGAGATGCAACACACTGGCAGTTAAGTGGGGTAAAAATGATCTTTTGGAGAGGACAGTCCAAATCCATGTAGACTCTCCAGGGATCTCATTAAAGCATTCTTTCCTAATCCAGTCTACTGCAATATCAGCTCTCTGAATCCCCACAGTGTGGCTTCCTGATAGGTTAGTTTACACAGAATTAATTGTCTAATTTTGCCAACCACCAGGACAGTGCACATTGATTTTTATGTATTTATTTATTTAGCTGTCTGTTTTTAATCTGGTGTGTTGCTCTTGTGGATTCTGCTTTGTACTTCCAGGTAGTTTTTGCAGCCCACCTCTACTTACACCAGTTTGTCACGGCCCATATCACATAGGAATCATTATTTATTTTTATCATTCTTCTTTTTGTCCTTCCAATATATAAGTATTGCTGGTAATTTAAGCAATAATTTTCTGCATTAAAAAAAGCCAAGCATAAGGAGGTTTCAGAAAAGCAAATTCAGGTTGTTTAAGGCTTCAGTGGTTTAGATGCTCCAGAGACCACTCCTGAGTGAGGAGCTTGGATTTTCCTTGTCCTCACCTGGCTGCTTTGGTGGCACTGGAATAGCACAAGAAAAAGGAGCCTTGCCCCGAATTAAGGACCAGCAGGAGGAAATCAGCTGATACAGCAGCACAGAAAAATGCAATTGAATAAAATCTCATGGACTGGGCTGCAAATTTGGCTTGAACAGGTTTTTTGATATATTTGGAGGATCTGTTTTAAGATAAAGTTCCTGAAATGTAACTTGTGCCCAGAGGATTTTTGCATTAGAACCAGAGGAATATTCAGGTTGACAAAGACCTTTAAGATCATCAAGCTGAACTGACTACCTGTGGTTTTTACCCACATGAGAAAGATGCATTTACTCACCATATCCCTCAGCTTGCTTTGGCCAGGCTGGCTGCTAAAAACCTGCTGCTCCCAAGCACCTGCTCCAGACTGCTCCCAGCCTGGCTCCTCATTCTGCTGCCCTCAGGAGACAGAATCCTTTTCCCTTTTCCCTTTTTTTCCCTTTTCCCTTTTCCCTTTTCCCTTTTCCCTTTTCCCTTTTCCCTTTTCCCTTTTCCCTCTTCCCTTTTCCCTTTTCCCTTTCCCTTTTTTCCCTTTTTTCCCTTTTTTTCCCTTTTTCCTTTTCCCTTTCCCTTCTCTGGAGAAGTTGATGGAGTTCTGCTGCTCCCCCAGCCTGCTGAGAGCTGTGCCCTGAGGAATGGCTCTGCTCTACAAAGCTCACCACACATACAAACCCCTGTGAGGCTGGGGCTGTTCACTGGCATCAGCAGTGGCTTCATCCTCAGCTGTTGCAACCTGGACAAGTTTTATCCTAAATCCCAGACTGGTTTTGGGAGGGACCTCAAAGCTCACCCAGTGCCACCCCTGCCATGGCAGGGACACCTCCCACTGTCCCAGGCTGCTCCCAGTGTCCAGCCTGGCCTTGGGCACTGCCAGGGATCCAGGGGCAGCCACAGCTGCTCTGGGCACCCTGTGCCAGGGCCTCAGCATCCTCTGAGTAAAGAATTTTTCCTAATATCCCATCTAAACCTGCTCTCCTTCAATGTGAAGCCATTCCCCCCTGTCTTGTCACTCCATGCTCTCACAAATTGTCTCTCCATCCTTCTTTCCACATGGGAGTTCAGGAAAAGGCAATAGGAGGGAAAAGGAGCAAAAATGAGATACTTTGGTTTATGTAAGTGAGGGAGATTAAGGCAGTAGGTCAGGACAAGAGAAAGGACAAATTAGGATAGCTTATTTGGAAGGGAAAAAAAACCCAAACAAAGCAGGAGAATTATCTTTAAAGCCTTTTGTGATTCAGAAAATGTGTTAATCAACACTGGGATTTCATCTTCCATTTGTCATTTGCATACACAAAACATTTTCCAGTGGAAACTACAACTTCTTGTGTAAGAAGTGAGCATTTTGGACAGTGTTCTTGTTCTCCATGTTCCCTCCTTTGCCAGCCTGTCTAGGAGGGTGAATGGAAAGGAACTCAGGGAAAGTTTGCTTTGCCATCTCATTTATTGTCCTTTTAGCTCTTGCTTCTATTAAAGAAATTCAAGAGCAGCGCACAGTGAGAGTTTGTTTTGCCACAGCTGTCCCAAACTCCTTTTGCAACAGGGATTGCATCAACACCAGGTCTGAAAAATGCAAAAGGTCAATGGGTTTTCTCCATCACCCCAAGGCCCCCAGGAGCTGCAGACTGGGCTGGAGCAGACCTGAGGCTGTTCCCTGTTGGGAGGGAGTGTGGCACGGCCTGTCTGGCCCTGTGACAGGGCTGTGACAGCGAGCAGAGCCCCCGAGAGCCGCGTCCCACCCTGGCCCTGCCGGCAGCGCGCACGTTCCCCTCCTGTCAGTTGTTATCATCACACTGTTGACATCATACCCTAAATAACACTTAAGGCAGGTCTCTTCCCACTCAAAGATGAATTCCCAACACAGCTGAAATCTCCAGGGCCCTTTGTCACCGACTTCAATGGGCCTCAGCTCCCACCTCGTGGCTCTATGGGAGGAAAGAATAAATTGCTGCCGCAGACGGGGCTGTCGGTGCCACGCGGGGGGAAAGGATAATTAGCAGTCAGTCATGGAGCTGCCGTGGTGGTTGTTGTCTGATGAATAATAGAACTGACTACAAGTGAAACGTTGCCTTCCAAGTGGGTAAAGTGATTTTAGCAGATTAACATGAGTGTAGGCAGCCAAGGAATATGGCATGAAAACCAAGCGTGAGAGGAGCTCTAGACGGAAGGCATCAACTTTTCCGTCTGGCTGGCTGTGGGTTCTTATGTAAATACTGCACCAGGAAGTTGTTGGGGATCAAGAAGACAAAGTCTTGTGCAACTAGGATTTGTCTCCTCTTTATGTTTTTGTTGATGTTCTCAGAGGAGCATGAGGGAAGTTTCAATGAACACTCTTCTCCCTTTTTGCTTCTTGTCAAAAATACCTCTGGAACTTGTCGGAGGAGCTCCTTTGTAAGGTGTTCAAGACCAGCTTGGATGGGGATTGGAGCAGCCTGGTCTAGTGGAAGGTGTCCTTGCCCATGGCAGGAGCATGGAAAGAAAGGAACTTTAAGGTCCCTTCCAAACAAAACCATCCTGTGATGGCACAAGGATGATGGACCACGTTTTATTGGAAACCCTGGCTTGGAAACTCTGATTCCTAACAGAAAGATGGTGAGACCAGCTGGTGCAGCCAACCTGTGGGACAAGGATAGGTGCTGGACTTGCAGATGTGTTACCTCTGAGCCAAGCAAGCGACAATTAAAGCAGAAGAAAGGCAGCCCAGTGTAGTTTTAATCATTAGTCTCAGTTTGTCGTTGGTCTTAACGCTGCGTGAAGCTTTGTGAGAGCATAAAGGCAGCTCTGTAATGCCGAGCCTTTTAACCAGCCCTGTTTGTGCATTGTGATTGGCAAAGCCATTGACTTCATATTCTTTCATGTTCTTTCTGTTCCCTCCTGTTTTGATGTTATCCTGCAGTCATCTTAGCTGCGTATTAAACAAGAGACTGCTTCAATATAAAATGATCAAAGGGCTGAGGGAACACAGGGCCATAAAGAATATATGGAGAGCTCTGGGAGAATGGTGAGTTGAATTTAAAGGCTTTTTCAAGCTGCTTAATTCCTGCTTAGATTTCTGGTGTCACCAATAGGCAACAGTCCCTTTCTTTAAATCTTTTACTAAGGATTGACTGGCAGAATTGCTGTTTTACATGGGGTTTAAAGAGTAAAAGGCCACCCTGAAGGTCAAACCCTGGGAGATTTCCTCTAAGAGCTCATTGATTCTCCTAGATTTTTGACTTGGAGAGAGACCACTCCTTCCTAGATGTGCAGCTTGGATACAACTGCCTCAGTATGTGCCATCACAGAAGGCAGGAGCCAAAGTGTAAGGGCAGGAAAAAAAAAATTAGAGAGAAAGATGCTGTGGGGCAGACAGACAATGATCTCAGTCTTGTATCATTCAGACTGGTGACATTATTAGCTACTGGTCCATGAAAAAAAGGGCAGTATTATTTTATCTGTCTCAGAAATGGATTATGTTAACAATGAAATTGGGCAGGATAAAGATTTATGGCCCCATCCTCAGCTTGAGTAAACAGGCAGAGGACCTGAGTGTGTGGGGATGGAAAAGCTGGGATGTAAATGCTGGGGATCTGGTTTTCTTCACGTGCAGACACAAATTCAAGGGTGCTGTGACTGCACAGGCAAGTAACTGTCTCTTTTTAATACCAAAAAATTCAGAGGAGCGTGTTTTGCCTCTCTAACCTCATTAAAGTGTTGGCTTCGTGAGCTGCCCGGTGCTGTGGCAGTGATTAGCAAAAGCCTGCCCCATAAGCAAACTCTGTATTTGTGCTATTACCTGCTCCTGTGATATTTCAATCTGATTCATTAGAGAAATTAGCATTTTTATGGACTAATTAGGGGGAAATGTTGCTCGTACCCTTCCTGATATACAGAGATTTTTCACACAACAAAGCCACACATAAGTGAAACACGATTCCACCGCCCCAAAAAGGAAGAAAAGCAAAATGATGATTCTAATTAACATAGACTATTGGGCAGATTTGAACTTAAAACCAGGAATTAAGGGAAGGTTAGATTGCTGCACTACTGGCAGTTTGTCCAGTCATTCTGAATTTGAAATTCCAGCTCTCTTTCAGCTATTTTGGTTCTTGAGGCATAAAAATATTTCAAAAGCTGTCAGTCAGTCACTGTATTTTTTGTGACAGTTGCAAAATGCACAGTAATGAGAATGAATAGTAATGAGTGCATTATTCAGCAGCTATAAATACCAATTGATTTTCACTGTAAGTTTATATATTTCAGTCAACATGCATTTTTACCCCTATTTTTTTCTTCTTTTTAAAACCAGACTCAGGTTTTTATTAGACAGTGGCTAACAATCTTTCAAACATGTCTTGTTTTCCTTAATGAACCACTTGCTTTTGAAGTTTAATTCTAAATCTGCCTGTGTGTCGCTTGCTCCTGCTCACATTTTCTGTTTGCCAGGAGGGTAAAAATGAGTGTCTGGGACTAAACATCTGAGGTCGGCTCTTTGCAGGGGGAAATGTTATTTTTTTCTTTTCTGAGAGGGTGGAATAGTGTTTTTTTAATCAGTGCAGACATCTCCTGTTTTGGTCATTATGTTTTGATAATGATCTTGCTTTGCAGAGGCTCAGAGCAGTGAACCCCTCATTCTGGGCTTCTGTGAAGAAGACAAAAATCTCCATCTTGCACAGAGGGGAGAAGTTCAATTAGGCCTTCTGGTGCCAGGGGAGGCTGATCAGGCTTTAATTGGCTCCAGCTGACTGGCTTTTAAGCCATGCTATTCCTCACCTTCAGTTGGATACTTCTCAAATATGTATGGAATTCTGTATTGCTCTTGAAAGCGTCACACAAAATCAGAATAATTATTTTAAATGGTATTTTGCAGTGAACGCACGCTGATAAGCACAACTGAAGGAGAAACCATTAACATTGAGGAGGAATATAAGAGGGAAGGGAGCTTTGCAGGTCCTCCTGTTGAATGTTGGCATGACTTTGAACTTAAATCAGGTTGCTCAGGGCTTTGTTGGGTTGAAAACAGGAATTAGGCTTCTCTCTCTTTTCCCAGCTCTCCTCTTAAGTTATGTGCTGCATCTCCCTCATCATCCTGCTCCCTTCTGCTGAATTTTTGCCTGTTTGTCAGTGTTTTGTGACAGGGAGACCCAAGCTGGGCACTCTGTTCCAGATGCAGCCTCACAAGTGCTGAGTGAGGAGTAAGAATCGCTTTCCCTCACCTGCTGGCTCTGCCCCTGCAAACAGAGCCCGGCCTGAGGGTGGCATTTGCCACCATTGCTGCCAGCTCGTGTTCAGCTCCCAGGTTGTCCTCCCTGGAGCTGCTTTCTGCTCTGTGGGCTTCAATTTGTGTGTTTTGTTGGAGTCTGGAAGGTTCCTGTCAGAGGCCTTCTCCATTGCCCTGAATGGCCGCCCCACTCTGCAGCTCTGGTGTCACCTGAACACTTGCTGCTCTCATTGTCCAAGCTGTTAATGAAGATATTAAGAGATTAAACAGATTGTAGTGAGGGAGATTTGCTCCATAACCTTTGGGATTGAGCTGAGAGTCACCAAGCAGTTGGATGTGGGTGTTTCCTTCTTGCCCATCTGGACGATGGACATGGCAGCTGCCTTTTCCAGTCACCAAAAGGATCCACCAGTTGCCCCAGCATTTCAGGGACACAAAGAGCAGCCTGAGGGTGATGTCAGTGTGTCTCCTGCCCACTGGCAGACCTAATCAAACTCACAGCTTGATTAGGTGGTTCCTAACAAAGGCGTCTTTGAATATCAGATGTCCCTACCCCAGACACAGACCCTGGAGCTGGGCAGACTGAGAGGAGGCCTTGCCAGTGAAGACTGAGGCAAAACCTTCACTCACCTCCACCTTGTACCCTTTGTCAGTAGTTTTGGTGACATATTCACGAGTGGCTCACATTTCCCTGGTAGTTTGCTGCAGCTGCAGCTGTGGGTGAACATTTCTGACCAGCCACAGCGTCCCTTGCCACCTTCAGCTGCACCTGGGATTGGATTTGCCTTTCCTCATTTTTTCCCTGCAGTTTGGGCCAGGCTTCTGTAGCTCTCCTGGACAGTCCCCACTTCCACCTTCTGTTCTCCTGCTCAGTTGGAGCTCTGTCAGGGATTCCATGTCCAGCCAAGTCAGCCTTCTGCCACGTCTGCTCCACTTCCCGCTCATGGGGGTGGGTGGTTCTTGTGTTTGAGGAGGTTTTCCATGAAGATCACAGAGTTTTCCTGTGCCCTGCTGCCTCCAGGGCAGTCAGCCATGGCCTTACAACTCGCCTCTCCCTGAGCAAGCCCAACTGCTAACCTGAATTTCAGCATTGTCAGGAAATCTGTCGCTGGTGCATCACCTGTTGCCATATTTCGTGAAGGCTGGCTCAAAAGCTATGCACTTCCAGTTTTTAACTGGGTGATGTGCAGCAAACCCCCCAGCTGTGTCCTCCTTGATAGTTTGTCATTCTGGCCTCCAAGAATTAACTCCCAACAGACCTATTTAACAACATAAAATCCCTGAGAAATAATTCTGACTCATTAATCTCTTCTGAGGAAAATTCTGTTGTCTTGGCATTGTTTTAAACTCCCTTCAATCCTATAGAATTCCTTTTCCAGCAGAAATATGTATTTTTTTTTCTGATAGAAAACAAAAAAACCAAAATCCCATTGGGGTCTCAATATTTGGAGACCATAATAAATTAAACATCTTCTTGATGACCTTCCTTGCTGAGGGATTATTGGTGTGAAGTCTTTGTGCATGTCTGTGGGCACACTTCAAGCCTTGAGTGGCAGTGTAAAACACTCCTTGGATTGATGGCTTTTTTTCAGTTGCAATTTCCTCCTTGTGCTTTCAGCAGTTCAGAAGTTGGGATGCTCAAATTGCCCATCTTGACCTCAGTTGTCTCCTGTGTTCATAAAATGCCCTGTGCTGCTACTTAGGCCATTAGTTGGGACACGGAAGTTTTATTTCTGGCTCTGCAATTATCCCACTGCTGTAATTTCCTTATCTGGATTGGGGATAAATAACAAAGCTCTCCTTCTTCGTAGAGAGCTCGGAGATTTGATGATGAAAAATGCTATATAAGGGTTCAATGTTGTTGTGGGAACAAATATCACTTTGTTTGCATGGTTTGACCATCTTAACAAGCAAGCAGAGAGTTGATGACCAAATCAAGATAAGAATTGGACAAATGAGACATAATGAGCAATTTCAGACTATAGACTTCATTTTTCCTTCTGCTTGAAAGTAATTCATTTTTCTGTCTGTCTGCAGAGGATTTTTTAGTCTGTAAATCATTTGCCAGTTGGGTGTAGAAGCCTTTTAGTTTGCTTGTTTCGTGATTTGCTTATCATTTTAGATGCCAAATAAGTTACTTATTGGTTTGTATGATCATTAGCAATCTCGGCATAGAATCACATATTATAAGGTTAGATTTCCAATTTTAATGTTGGACTATTTTCAAGTGCATTTAAAGGGCATTTCTTGGGAGAAGAAAAAAAAAAGTGAAAATTACAGTTTAACAGTGAACTATCTTTATAATAGGAAAAAATGTGTCCTTCATTAAGACTATGCTCTAAATCTGTTATTAGAAAGGGCAGCAGAAAGCTGATAATTTAAAAAATATTTTCAAACTTCTTTGCCTGTTATTTTCACTCAGTGCCATGGGTTAGGTCCTTCTGATCTTTTCAGAGTTCATGCTCCTGACAGCTTGCATGGGATTGACTTCTGGGTTGCAGAGTGGAAAAAAACATCCCCAGTTCAATTTGCATAAATTTTTTAACCAGGAAACATAAGGAAATGGTTTGTCAGGTGTGGTAAATAAGTTTAACTTCAAAAGCCCACACTGATTTATTTGAGTTGAAGACTATTGGCCTTCAAACAGAGAGAAGGTTTAGATGGGAGATTGGGCAGGAATTGTTTCCTGTGAGGGTGTGAGGCCCTGGCACAGGTGCCCAGAGCAGCTGGGGCTGCCCCTGGATCCCTGGCAGTGGCCAAGGCCAGGTTGGGGCAGCCTGGGACAGTGGGAGGTGTCCCTGCCATGGCAGGGGTGGCACTGGATGGGATTTAAGGTCCCACCCCAAATCTTTTGGGATTTCTCTTTCTCTATGCTGAGAGTTGCTCCAGAGTGCCTGAGAACAACCATGGATTTGGATGTGAATGGCTGAAAATCAGTTTTTTTGAAGATTTTATATCTTCAAAAACACAGAGCAAAGCTTCCTGAGTTCTTTCATGCCTGAAACCCCAGTATTGTGATAGGATTCCTTGAGACTCCTGGAAAATGGTGGCTATTTCTCAGCTGGTGTCAAACACTCAGGACACTGCCTTCCCTCTGGGAGAAGCCCTTTTGTCTGCTGGCACATCCTCCGTGCTGAGAAGCTCAGAGCAGGGCTGCAAGGCAGGTTTGAGCATGAGGAGCTTGTCAAACCCAGTGCCAGTGCTGCCTGTACCTCAGGGACATTAAATCCAGAATGATTCTAACTAACAGGCAGGTAAAGCATGCCAAATTTTACCCCAAAGGGCTCGCAGGCTGCCGCGTGCTGTCGGTTTGGCTGGCTGACTTTTATGGACTATCAGGAAATATTGACCCAGCAAGGGAATATTGACAGAGGTGATTCTGCTCCAGTCCCAGGTTCCCTTAAGGGGCAATAAGAACACCTGGTGTGCACTGTAAATTTAAACTCAACTCGTGTGTGTCGTGGTTTAACTGCTGATGGTGTGAACATGAAACCTGGGTGATTCTGCACAGACCTTGACATTTTCTTTAGGGAAGAAATGGCTCTGCTGTCCCTGGGTAATGACAAGGCTCAGAGAGAGACTGCTCGGCAGTGAGGGTGCTGGAGCCAAGGTGATTTTCTCCTGGTAACTATCCTAACAGCTTTTAATGCCCTATATCTATATTATTAAATTCACCACCTGAATTATGTGCTGGCAAAGAGCTATAACATTTCTTATGCCTGAGTAATCGAGGACCCAAATCTGGCCCAATAGACTTGATTTACAGAAACCTGTTCACGGCTGCCTTCTTTTACTGGTGCAGTAAATCACAGGAATTGTCAGCCAACACCATGTGATGGGCCCAGACAGCTGTGATTAGTATTGCAAGGCTCTCTGCATATTCTGATAGCACTTCCAGTAATAAATAAACAGATATTTGAGCAACTTGGAGCCCTGTGCTTGGAGTAATTATGAGCCATCTTATTCTATACGTGCCACAGAGTAGAAATATATTTTTATTAATTTCTTTTTCCTGGTGGGAAAAGTTGAAATATGGGCAAAGCGTGTCTACTAAAGTAGACTTCTTCATTTTATTCCTGTAAAATTAATATCTCCTACTGCTGCTAAAAAGAAAATAATCATATTATTTAAGGAACAGAAAAATGCTTGTGCTGCCTCTTCTCAGCACACAGCGTCTTTGCTGGGTTGTGTTCAAAATGCACATGGGTAAAATTACATGGAGAATGTTTGCTTCTTTATTAAAGAGTTTCTTTTCTCTCTCGCTGCTCTTTTCCTCAACCCATATTAATTTTAGGTACTTTGTGTTAGTCAGAAGACATCACTGTAAATACTCCCCTTAGCACATTTGCATTGATGTGGGAGCCATGAGCTGTAAGGACCTTGACCTTTTGCTGGGGAAGTTTATCCTGTGCTATTTTCCAAGCTGGTTAAAGCATCTTTTTATTGCTTGACAGACACTCCTCCTTGAGACCCCCTCAGCTGCTACCATGGACACGTGCAGCTCCTGCTGGAGCTGCTGGGGACAATGCCAGCCCTGGGTGCTGGGATTTAGGTCCTTTCATCCCTTTGCCACCCACACATCCCTGAAATAGGATCAGCCTTCGTGGTGTGCACTGAGAGCAGCGTCAGGGCAGGTCTGTGGGAGCAGGCTGGCTTCAGGAGCAGCCAGAGCAGTGCCAGGGCTCCATCCCGGCCAGCATTCCCCTCCTTTGATGCCATTCTTCTCTCTCAATCCCTCCAGGACAAATCTGTGACTTACCTTCCTCTGTTTTGCAGGGATCTGCAGCAGGCATGATTCAAGTGCCATTTAAATATTTATTTGTCATTTCCAGAGCTTCCTCTGAGCCTGACTGGCAGCTTTTCCCAGTCATTTGTGTGTCTGTTGGGGAGCAATGCACGGATGGGATGTGAAGGTCACATTGCAGCAGGGACTGCTCATCCCTCTTTGTTTGCTCCTCCCGTGCCATCCGGAGGGGCAGGAGCCCGGGAAGCTGCTGCTGCCATCTGTGGCATCAGAGGCACAGGGGGCTGCCAGCCCTGCCCCGGCTCTGCTCAGACACCGAGCAGCCCCAGCTGGGCACGGGGATGAGGGACGGGCCACGGCCATCTCTGTGCCCCTGCTGTGCCACACAGAGCTGGCTGCCGGGCAGGGACAGGGACAGGGACAGGGACAGGGACAGGGACAGGGACAGGGACAGGGATGGGACAGGGACAGGGACAGGGACAGGGACAGGGACAGGGACAGGGACAGGGACAGGGACAGGGATGGGACAGGGACAGGGACAGGGACAGGGACAGGGACAGGGACAGGGACAGGGACAGGGACAGGGATGGGACAGGGACAGGGACAGGGACAGGGACAGGGACAGGGACAGGGACAGGGACAGGGACAGGGACAGGGGACAGGGGACAGGGGACAGGGACAGGGACTGGGGACAGGGCTGGGATGGGACTGGGGACAGGGACAGGCAAGAGATCGAGCTGCTGCAGAAGGTACTGGGGCAGGGACAGGGGACAGGGATGGGACAGGGGACAGGGGTGGGGACAGGACAGGCAGGAGATGGAGCTGCTGCTGCAGGAGGCACGTGAGGACAGGGACAGGGAGCAGGTGGCAGCAGGAGCTGCAGGGACAAAGGACACAGGTGGGGTGGCTCTCCTGGAGGGAGGGAAGTGCCAGGCAGCTGCCAGGCTGGGCCTGCCCGGTGACACAGCTGCCTGTGCTGAGGGACTGGGGAGTTCCTGCCCTGAGCACTCGCCCCCTGACCCCTGTGAGGGACATTTGCTGCTCCCCAGCAGGGCTCAGGGTGCACAGCCCCAGGGGTTCCCTGGGCGTTTCCTCTGCTGCCCTCCCTGCCTGCCTGGGTGACACCTGTGCAGTTCCTGACTGTCACAAGGGAACCCTGTCTGGATTTCTTGACCATCAGAGTTCGAGGTCCCTGCCGCTCCCAGCTGTGAGCATTCCCACTGGCACACCCATGTTTGGTGGGATTCTTTGGCCTCCCCCTGCAGACGTGCAATTCTTGCTCCTTTCTGCAGTAAATTCGATACAAGGGAGTCTTGTCAAGGTTCTGACCCCTCGCAGGGATCTTCCCTTTCAGGACTGTGGCACCACAGCGTGGCAAGGGTTTGGTGTCCAGGCAGCCCCAGCATCAGCCCAGCACAGGAACTGAGCAGTTGCTAAAATACCTCATTTCCAAGGTCACTCTCTAATTTACAAATCACTTTAAGACTCTTTTTTTCACACTGCAATTTCTCAGTATTCACTACACCACAAAAACCATGATGTTGAGTTCCAGTCTTGCCAAAGTCACTTCAAGCTGCAATTGTCTCAGTGCTAATGTTGATTTTTCCAATTGCTGGACTAGATAAAACACAGAAATAATGCCGCTAATGATAATTTCGTAGAGAAATGGCACGGAGGGACCTTCACAGCAGAATAAAAGATGTATCTAATATAGTTGCTTGAAATAGAAAGCTGTAGTTGACCAAATGAAATCTTCCAGTTAATTTTCTTTTAGTCTTTCTCAATAAGTGTACTTAGGCACGCTGCAAAATGCCATTTCTAGTTACATTCAGCTGTTATTATTAGAACTGCCTCATAAATTCTGGACTTAAATTTCCTGGCAAGGGGAAGAAATCAAGGGAAGATACAGCGTTTCTTGCTAATTTTTGTTACATTCTTCTAATAAATCCTCCTTTGGACTGGCAGCAGGAGCCAAATCTGTGTGCTCCTCTCTGCTGTCCCTGTGCTGCCCCTGGGCATGGCAGGCACAGCCCAGCTCGTGTTGGGTTTGCTGTTTCACCCAGTGCAACAAGCTCAGCACATAAATTTTATTTAATTTTAAGAGATTTTTTAAAATTATTTTTAACAGATTATTTTATTTTAGCAGATTTATTTTAAATAAATCTGTTATCTAAGGAACTATAACGCATCACTGGCAGCTTTAAACAGGAACTGCTGGCCCACATTTCACCCAGAGCTGGCCTCCCAATGGACCCAGCACATGTGTGTTAAATTCTTTTTTTCCTTTTTTTTTTTTTTTTTTTTTTTTTTTTTGTTGGAGTCATCTTTACCTGCAGAAGTGTTTCCAAAGGGAAGTAGAGAGTCTGGGCAGCAGCAGGATGGCATTTCACAGCCCTCTGGGTACTCTGTAAAGGTGCTGATGGACCAGCAGAGTGCCCTTCAGAGCAGAGCCAGCCCCTGCTGCAGCCCCGGGGCACACTCTGAACATGAATAAACGTTCATTCTCTTTTTAATAGATGCACAGACTGATCAGATTGTTCAGCCTGGAAGGAAGAGCACGATATTGCCCTCCAGGCTGTGCTGATGGGGGCCCTGATGGTGTTTCTGTGTGAGGACACCTCACGAGGCAGCCTGATGTTCAGGGGAGATAGCCATTGCTGCAGGTTCTGTCATCACTTACCCATGGCTCAGCTCTGGGGTTTTTTAAACTTGTGAGGGATGGCTCCAGGCTCTCTGTCACTCGTGGAGCCGGTGTCTCATCCCTGCCTGCAGCCAGAGTCATCCCAGGGTACAGCAGGACTGGGCTGAGGTCGGGGTCTGCCACCTGCACCACAGCCAGGGGCGCTGGGGGCTTGGGCTGGGGGGGTTGGGGGTTTGGGTTTGGGTCTGGGGGCTTGGGTTTGTGTGTTTGGGTCTGGGGGCTTGGTCTGGGAGTTGGGTCTGGGGGTTTGGGTCCCTGGTTTTGGTCTGTGGGTTTGGGTCCCTGGGTTTGATTTGTGAGTTTGGGTCCCTGGCTTTGGTCTGTGGGTTTTGGTCTGTGGGTTTGGGTCTGTGGTTTTGGTGTGTGAGATTGGGTCCCTGGTTTTGGTTTGTGGGTTTTGGTTTGTGGGTTTTGGTTTGTGGGTTTTGGTCTGTGGGTTTGGGTCTGTGGATTTGGGTCCCTGGTTTTGGTTTGTGGGTTTTGGTTTGTGGGTTTGGATCCCTGGTTTTGGTTTGACTTTATGGCCTGACCCAGCTGCCACTGAAGGGTTAGGGCAGCCCTGAGCCATGAGGGAAGAGAAGTTAAACAGAGCTGCATCTGTGCCCACCCTGGGGTGTCTGGCACCTTAAATCAGACATTAAATCTGTGGGTGCTGCTCTCTGCTGAGCAGGAGAGGTTTGTGGCTTTGCTCTGCTGAGGAATGTGAGGAGGGTGCAGTGGTTCACAAAACCTGTGCTTGTCCTGGGCCAGCTTCAATAAAGGAGACAGTGAAAAAACTTAAATGGAAGAAAAATAAGGATAACTCAAAGTTACTGACTGCTGTTCATTTGGTTTTAAGGTTTAGACTTTTCCCAACAAAAATTTGATAACTGAATTTCTGAGCTACATAAGATACACTTTTCTGCCCTTATTTATTCCCTCTTTTTGTCTTTGACTCGGCATATTGGCCCTGGAATGACGCTCTCCTCTTTCCAAGCAGCCTGCCTTGTGGCTGCCGTGTTTTGTGAGCTGTTCACTTGGGTGCAGGATCCTGCTGTTCCTGTGGTGATCAATCCTGCTCCTGCTGGAAGGATGAGCTCAGTTTCCGTGTTGGTGTCTCACAGGTGCTCAGGGAGGGGCCAGCACCAGGCCCCCTGCACTGCCAGCTGGAATTTGGGGGTTCAGAGCTGATGCTGCCGAGTGCAGCCCTGCTCTGCAGCCTGGCTGGGCTCAGGCTCCCAAAATAACATTTATTTCTGAGGCTGGGAGTGCAGAGCAGAGCTGGCACAGCCACCCTGCGGGATGGGAGCTGGCTCTGGGCGTCAGGACCAGAGTGCTGCTTCGTGTGCACAGAGCATATTGTATGTGGCATGAGTAATTAATTCTCCTTCCTCCTCCTTTTCCCTCTTTCTTCCTTTTCCCTTGTGCACAAAACCAGGCTCAGGTTGAAGCTAAGAAGGAACATGAAGGAGCAGTTCAGTTGCTAGAGGTAAGATCCTCTGCGTTCCTTGGCTGGTTCAGGTCCCTTCTGAGCAGGATAATTTACAATATCATCACTACTGAACATTTCAAGGAATATGTAGGCAAATTGGGGTTGTTTGGGTTTTTTTTCTCTCTCTCTTCTGATATAATTGCATCCTTTAAGATTTATAATTCAGTTAGGAGTGCATTAAGCTGAGCTGTTGGGAGTGATGTATGTTTCTTTTCTGGTACCATTTTTTGTAAAATGCTATTAAAGGGAGTGATTAATGATGTGAATTTTGATTTATTAGGCTGGAAATACAGCAGCAAATACCAATCAGTTACCTAGGGTTCCTAATTAAATACTGCCTGATAAACATAAAGCAACATGTTAAAGAACCAGAAATGGTAAACCTAATGAAGGAATTGAGATACTTCAAAAAGCCTTCAAAGGATGTGCTGGAAAGAGAATACTTCATTTTTCTGCCTGAGGAAAAGGCATTAAAAGGTTTCAAGTGTTAATGTACATATCCTAAAGAACATGCAAAAAATATGGATTGATAATAGCAGGTGCATTGTCAGTATTTCATTTAGAAATTTGCTTTTGTCTAAAGGTAATTTCCAGTCCTTTTACCTTCCCACAGTATTGCTGGCCATGCCTTGGTGAAAGGGGTTTTTTTATGGTGCATTGATTAACTCTAAAAAAAAATTAATTAAAGCATTTGTTTATTGTTATCTATAAAAGCTAATATCCCCACAGAATGTTTTACATAGGCTTTCATTATCATCACATACATTAAGTTTGTTTTAGCCTCCAGACTATAAGCTGAAGTTCGTATTTGATGCCTGGTGGAAAGTGTGTGATAGGGGAGAACAGAAACAAGACAGAAAAAAGATTCTTTACCCCCCTCAAGCTGAGCACAATTCTTATTTAGCTGATTTGTCTGCAACCTCTGATTTGCATAACCCCGACAAGATTTCCAAAGCTTTTGCTTTTTATTGCCACAAGCACATTATTTTTTAGCCTTCTTTTGAATGTGCCTTTTGCAGTTTCAGACCAGCAGCAGTGTTGATTTCTGTGGTTTGTGTTAATGCATGTTTTTACAGTGTAACTGTTCTAGTAGACTTTGCTTTGAAATGTACAAAAAAGTATTCAAAACTGTTTTTATTTCTTTGTTTATTTCACACCTCTTTGTTTACTGTGTCTTGTTTGGGATTTATTGCTTTGCACTTCATCCAGAACACCTTGGACAGCATGCAGGTATTTTAGGGCATAAATTCTCCTTTCCCTGTCCTGAACCCTGCACCTCTCCCTGGAGAGCGGGCCCGGGAGCCGTGCCTCCCCTGCATGGGATGCGTGTGCAGCATGCTCTGCATTCATTGCCCCAGAGCCAACCACCAAAGCAGGGCACTGCTGCAAGGAGTCACTCTCGGCATGCTTCAGTGGGAGCTCAGAGCCTGGGTTTCAATTCCTCACCAGCATGCCCAGTAGGAATGGTTTGGTGGTTTCCTCAAGGCTGCAGCTTTCTGAGAGTGTGGGTTCAGTCTGAATTCAGCTTGTCCCTGGGCTGGTGCAGAGCGCAGTGTGAGGCTGAGTTTGCTGTGCTGTTTTCACCTGAGGCTGGTTTGAGCCCTGGCTGCTCTCGGAACAAACTGAGGTGGTTTCTGCACAGCAGGACGTGCTGCTTGCTGCTCTGAATTCAGACCTGCCCAGCTGGAAAGCTGCTCCCCATCCTCCCTGCCCTGTGTGCACAGTGTCTGTCTGTCTGTCTGTCTGTCTGTCTGTCTGTCTGTCTGTCTGTCTGTCTGTCTGTCTGTCAGGGATGAGTCTGCTGTACTTTCCCTTCCTGGAGCCCTTTGGATTTCAGCAGCAGCGCCGGGTGCTTGTCAGGAGCTTGGCAGTGCCAGGTGCCAGACTCCCAATCTGCTCCCAGCAGGAATGCCTCATCTGCAGGGCTGCTGCAGCAGCTCCTGCTGCAGGGAGGGCTGGGAGCCCCTGTGCCCCCTGCCCAGCACAGCTTCAGAGGAGGGACAGGGCACAGGGAAAAATCCCAATTCCCAGCTGTGAGCACAGGGAAAAATCCCAATTCTGAGCTGTGAGCACAGGGAAAAATCCCAATTCTCAGCTGTGAGCACAGGGAAAAATCCCAATTCTGAGCTCTGGGCACAGGGAAAAATCCCAATTCTGAGCTGTGGGCACAGGGAAAAATCCCAATTCTGAGCTGTGGGCACAGGGAAAAATCCCAATTCTGAGCTCTGGGCACAGGGAAAAATCCCAATTCTGAGCTGTGGGCACAGGGAAAAATCCCAATTCTGAGCTGTGGGCACAGGGAAAAATCCCAATTCTGAGCTGTGGGCACAGGTTCCATGCCAGGGACAGGGCACAGGGTGACAATCCCCATTCTGAGCTGTGGGCACAGGGTGACAATCCCCATTCTGAGCTGTGGGCACAGAGTGATAATTCCCATTCTGAGCTGTGGGCACAGGGTGATAATTCCCATTCTGAGCTGTGGGCACAGGGTGACAATCCCCATTCTGAGCTGTGGGCACAGGGTGATAATTCCCATTCTGAGCTGTGGGCACAGCAAGGCCAGCACATGCCTGGAGCCAAGGAACAGGGATGAGCACAGGGAAGCTCCTGGTACCTCAGTCACGGCTCTAATGGCAAATTTTCTTTATAAGGTGCCAGCTTTGTGCTTACTTCTAACTCACAACCCTACTAAAAATAAAGCAGTAAAGGCATTTTTCTTCCAGGCTTCCTCCTGCTGTGAGAGAACTTGAAATCTCTGCATGCTCAGAAGAAAAGACAAAGAAGGCATTTACTGCAATACAAATAATTTTTAAGTTAATAAATAACACTAATACTTTTTCAAAAATACTTTTAAGGCAGCCTTAGCTTCTTGTTGAGGTCTGGATTGTGATGCTTTTATTTTTTATTTTGGGCTAGAGTTTCCATAACTGCTTGTGGAAAGGTCAGTAATATTCTCAGAGAGTTGAACAGCTCATCCTTAAGCTTTCCATTGGAAAGTGGGGACCAAAAAACCCAAGCCAGTTTTCCTTTTTGTTTGCTTAATGTCCTTTTGAAACTGCAGAGATGCCATTTTCGTGCAGCAAATTAACAAGTAGCAAAGTCTGACATTTCATTTGCTCAAAACCACAGCAAGAAAAAAAGAAAAACAAAAAACCCCAAGCATTTCATGTTTGTGGAAAACTCCCACAATGTCTGATCCTTACTGTTCCTCGTTTCATAACCAGTCAGATGGAAACCCTGAGACTTCTTTTGCAGAAATAAATTAATTTGTGTGTTAAGAATGCAAAGAAATTATATCTTTAAAATTCACTCTAACTTTAAAGAAGTGTTTGTTACAAGAAAAGGAGCAAACAGTTCCACCTTGCAGAGTAGAACATTTGGATTTGGGGTTCTTCTGGGTACTGTAAGTATTTTCCTTTAGCTAGGATCTTTTTGAGGTGCTATGTAATACGTGTTGTTTTTCTTAATGTATAAAATGTACAGTTTTTCTTACACAAACCGAGAAAGATTTTTCTTTAAAAATCCAAAACTCTTGGTTCAGTTGAACAAATTTAATTGCTCTCCAGACTTCCTTGGTTAGTACAGTTGCCTAACTAAGCACAAGGGGGGGTTTTAATGAAGGAAGGTGATGTTTGTTCACCATAAAGCACCAGGCTGGGCTCCATTAATATATCCCTAATTTCTTATTGTATCTTATAATATATCCCTAATTTCTTATTATATCTTATAATATATCCCTAATTTCTTATTATTTCTCATAATATATCCCTAATTTCTTATTATTTCTTATAATATATTCCTAATTTCTTATAATATATCCCTAATTTCTTATTATTTTTTGTAATAGATCCCTAACTTATTATTATTTATTGTAATATATCCCTAATTTTTTATTATTTATTGTACTAGATCCCTAACTTAGTATTATTTATTGTAATAGATCCCTAATTTTTTACTATTTATTGTAATATATCCCTAGCCCAGCTGGCCCAGTGAGCATGCAGATCTGGATAAAGGGGGTTTCATGCTGGGTGTCTTCACTGCTCTTCTGTGCGTGGAGCCGGAGCTGCAGGAGCCCCGAGCTCCGTGTGAGCTGCCTCAGCCGGGCAGTGCTGACCCCCCTCACCTCCTCACTGCAGCCACCACGGCTTTCCCTGCTCCTCTTGGGGTTCCACGCACAAATGTCCGTGCAGGATTTGGGGTGTTCAGCCCTGTAGGAGAGGGCAGACTCAGAGATGAGCTGGAGTGTCCGTGCAGGATTTGGGGTGTTCAGCTCGGTAGCAGGAGAGGGCAGACTCAGAGATGAGCTGGAGTGTCCGTGCAGGATTTGGGGTGTTCAGCTCGGTAGGAGAGGGCAGACTCAGAGATGAGCTGGTTTGAGAGGCAGCTGGAGGAGCACGCAGAACGGGCACCCAGGTGTGCAAAGGAGCCCCAGAAGTGTGGGATCTCCGGGCAGGTGTCCTTGGCAGGGGTGGTTTCAGCGCTGCCAGGACCCTCGATGGATGAGGGATTCCCCCTCGGGGCGGTGATGGAAGGAGGGATCCCCCGGTGCTCCCGGGCTGCCCCCTCGGGGTGTGGGGGGGAGCTCGGAGGGGCCGGGGCTGTTACCCCAGCCTGTGCCCTGCTGGCAGCAGAGGAGGTGCCAGGCTGTGTGTCAGTCTGTCCGTGCGGCTGTGTGTCCTGCAGGCCAAGGTGCGGGAGCTGGAGGAGAAATGCCGGACGCAGAGCGAGCAGTTTAACCTGCTGTCCCGGGAGCTGGAGCGGTTCCGGCAGCAGGCGGGCAAGATCGACCTGCTCAGCAGCCACCCCCTGGCACCCCCGGGGCTGCCCGCCGCCCCGGGCAAGTCCCTGGCACAGCTCATGAACGGAATTGCCACTTCCATAGGCAAAGGTAAGGGCCCGCCCTGCCGCGCTGCTGCGCTCGTGGGGTACGCGGAGTTTCCATTGCACTGAGCACAGAATCCACGCCTGGTCCTGTCGGGGGCACGTTCACAGCTCAGAGCATCCTCACGGAGCTTGTTCTGGTTTTATTTGTGATGTGTGTGGTGTGAACAGAGTTTCCATGGCACAGAGAAGCTCAGAGCATCCTCACGGAGCTTGTTCTGGTGTATCTGTAATGTCTGTGGTGTAAACAGAGTTTCCTGCACACACAGAGCACAGAATCCACTCCTGGTTCTGTCTGGGGGCATTTTCACATCTCAGAGCATCCTCACGGAGCTTGTTCTGGTTTATCTGTAATGTCTGTGGTGTAAACAGAGTTTCCTGCACACAGAGCAGCTCAGAGCATCCTCACAGAGCTTGTTCTGGTTTATCTGGTGCTGCTGTGAGCAAAGCTGTCTCTAATAGATGCTGAGTGTAGTGATCAGGAACCTGTTCAGTGTTAGAATTGTGTGTTGCCCGTGTAAAATCTCCTCTCTGTGGGCAGGCAGACTGTCTGCACATGCAGGCTTTGGTGGAAGCCCTTCCCTGGCCCGGGGACAGGAGCAGGTCTGCTCTCTTGTTGAAGGACAGAAAGCAGAGACCCCACACACTGCCTTGGCCACTGCATTCAAAAAACATTTAAATAGAGCTGGGTAGAAAATGGGGAAACTGGATGGAGCATTTTCACAGACATGAAAATGGTGTGGACTCAGTTTCATTTGTGCAACAGAAATGATGCACTTCTCTGGAAAAATTTGAAAGTAAAACATTTCAAAAAGCAAAAAGTAGTTTCAAGAGAAAAGGAGAACATAAAGTTAAAAAAAAAAAAACCAAAAAACAAACAAAAAAACCCCACCACAACTAATTTACATCTGTATTGATGTTCTCACACTTAAGTCCCCAGCACAGTCAAGAGTGTGTGTTTATCCAAGATCTGTGCTGAACTTTCACCAGGGCATCTCCTGTTGCCAGAGGCAACGGCTCTCCCAAGGGCAGAGCTTTGTAAACCATCCATTATTCATAGGAAAATGACAAAGATCAAGGCAAGAGGTCACCTGAGGACTCTTAAAAACAACTTCCACGTCAATCACACCTTGGATGTGATTGGATGTCATTGGATGGTGTTATCCCATGTCAATCACATGTTGGGTTGTGTGTTATTCCATGTCAATAACATGTTAAATGGTGTTATTCCATGTCAGTCACACATTTCACTGTGTGTTATCCCATGTCAGTCACACATTTCACTGTGTGTTATCCCATGTCAATCACATGTTAAATTGTGTGTTATCCCATGTCAGTCACACATTTCACTGTGTGTTATCCCATGTCAGTCACACATTTCTCTGTGTGTTATCCCATGTCAGTCACACGTTTCACTGTGTGTTATCCCATGTGAGGAGTGTTTTCAGTACCACCCAGGCTGGAATCACTTCAGTTGTCCTGCAGAGGAACAGCTGACAGGTCGTTCTCGTTGCTCACCAATTCCCCCAAAGCGGTTTGAAATAAGCATGGAAAGGAACTGGGAAAGTTAAATGGAATTGACTTGTTTTCCTAAGCTTGTGGAGAAACTCTGGGGCACAGGGGCCTGAGATCAGAAATGATTTCCCTGGTGCTGCAGACGAGCAGTTACTGTCAGTGAAGGGTGCTGAGCTCGATGTGACATTACAGGGGCAGCTGAGGTGACATCCCTGTCTCAGCTCAGCTCAGTGACTCTGGCTCGGTGTGCCTGGGCTGCCTGGGCACACCTGGAGCTGCTAGCAGTGCCTGGGCACACCTGGAGCTGCTGGCAGTGCCTGGGCACACGTGGAGCTGCTGGCAGTGCCTGGGCACACCTGGAGCTGCTGGCAGTGCCCTCTGTGTGCCTGAGCACACCTGGAGCAGCTGGCAGTGCCCTCTGTGTGCCTGAGCACACCTGGAGCTGCTGGCAGTGCCTGGGCACACCTGGAGCAGCTGGTAGTGCCCTCTGTGTGCCTGGGCACACCTGGAGCAGCTGGCAGTGCCCTCTGTGTGCCTGGGCACACCTGGAGCTGCTGGCAGTGCCCTCTGTGTGCCTGGCAGTGCTCAGGCTCTGCTGGAGCTCCAGGTATTCCCCAGGTGGAAATTAAGGGGCACTAAATGAAGAGTTCCAAAGGCATTTCCTGACAGACATCAGGATTTAGTAGAAATTCCCTTAAAACCAACAGCAACAGCTCTTCATGTCTCTAAGGACAGGATTCTCAAAGCAACAATTAATTTAAAAGGAAAGGTAATTAGGTATTGAGCTGTCCTTTAGGCAGCAGGGAAGGTCCAGCCTGTATCACTGTGATTGATTTAATGAAAAATGAAATTCATCTTTTAGGTACTCAGTCGAGCTCTCCAGGCTACTTTGTACTTACGTATAAAGACTTTGAAACATGCCAAACTGAAACCTCCCAGGTAACCCCTGGCTGAAACCCCAGCAAACACAGCCAGGTCCATGCCTGAGGCATTTAAGGGCCTCCCTCTCCAAACCTTTTCTCCAAAGCCATTGATTTTTGTGGGGCTGGGAATTCAGGGCCTGCAGCACTCGAGTCTAAAGATCAGAACTGCCTGGACAGCACTCATCCTCAGTGTGAGTGCTCTGACAACAGTAAAGCCGTGCTTGAGCAAGCGGGCAGGATTTCTGATTACTGAGATCAGCCCTTTCTCAAAGTGATGGCAGAGTACAGCAGGTTCTTCAAGCCACAAGTGTAATTATTTTTATTATGTGTGGGGAAGAAAGAGCACGGGAGGGAACACAGGCACAGCTCCCAAAGCAGAGCAAAGGCTGGGAATGAGATCAGTTTATGACCAGCTGCTTTGCCTTAATTGGGGATGTTTGAGTGTATCAGGAAATGAAATAAACCCACCCAGGACGGATTAGAGCATAAAAAGTTCACTTTAAACATACAATAATGTCACAATCAGATATGGAAGCCTTAAGATTTATTATTCATCAGTTAGGAGGCTCATTTAAATGGTCTCTCTAGATAATTTGGGTAGTCCATATGGAATCAGCAATTGCAATAACTAAAACAGAGAGTCCAATTGTAGTGCAAGTATGGACAGATTTAATTCTCCTGAAATGTTTAAATTAGATCTGGTGCTCTTCCTGTTTCCTTGCTGTGGTGCTCTTCAGACTACCTGAACAAATATTTGCCAGTCATAGGAAAATAAAAGCATTTTAAAGCATATATGGATTTTAAAAGGGCATGGACAAAACCCCGGTGGCTTTATGAGGTTCTTCTCTAGTATTTAAAGGAGAAAAAAAAAAAAAAGACATTTCTGGATGCTGCGGTGTGCTTTTATGAGCTGACCTCTTGTATATTTCATTTTTACCTCTGTTTTTTTTCCAGAGGAAAAATACAAAAGGAAAGGTGTTTTACTGGGGGTTTTTGTTTGTTTGTTTTCTTTTTTGTAGGTTTCCTTTCTGTAGGTTTCCAGTTAACAAGCTTCAAAGCAGTCTGCAGCTCTGATTCCTTCTCCTTGCTGCTGTTCAAGCCCAGGGCCCTCAGTGTGGCTGCCTTGGCTGAAGGAGAGAAGCAGGTTTAATCAGTTTCTGGTTTTGGAGGCAGGCTTAGGCCAGTTTGGAATGCAGGAGCATCAGGAGCATCTCGTTCCAGCAGCTCCTCTGCAGGAGTGAGCAGGAGGCCACGCTGGGAGGAATGTGCCTCCTGCCCCGGATCTCAGCCCTGCTTTGCCTTTTGCCTTTTGCAGAGGCACTGCCTGGTGATGCCTGTGTTGATTTTTCAGTGCAGCTGTGGCTCTGCGTGCACAGAACCACAGGAATTTACACGGAATATTTGTCTCATCACTTTAACAGGCTCCTCTGCAGAGCACACAGGAGCCCGCTGCTGAGGTTGTTTGAAAGGCATTTTCTGACACAAAAACCTGTTCCTCCCAGTTCATGCTCTTGCTGTTGGATATCCAGGGAGGTGTCTTTGCAATTATTATTACCAGCACTAATTATCAAAGCCTTTCTCAGTAGTGATGGTGGGGTAGAGCAGGTTCTGCAGGGCACAAGTGTAATTATTGGGGGCCAGAGATGTGCCCAGGCCCCTCCTGCAGCCACAGCCACCACACACCTTTCTCTCCTCTCTGTCAAGGACTCAGGGTAAATTTTATGTGCCTTATTCTCCGAAATTGGCAGATCCATATCTTGACATTCCTGGGGCTCCTGGTCACGCGTGCTCCTCTGCTGGTTATTATCCTGTGTGGGTGCAAAGCAAGGGCTGCATTGCCCTAGAACCTTCCTCCACAGTTTGTACCTAGTGGCAGCAATTTAAAAACAAAGCCTGGAGAATGCAGGAGGTCTGAGTCCAACCAGAGGCTTCCTTTGGATGAATAATCACAGTTGGCCCAATTATTTATAGCTTGGCACTGACAGCTGAGATGGCAAACACATTAACAGCAAACAGAAGGAGCTAAATTGGCTAAAGGCTCCTGGACAGGGAGGGCTTCTCTGTTATAGATGTGAGAAAGGTTCCAAGAATAAAAAATGTGCCCTTTTCCAGCCTGGGGATTGCTCGAAGTGGGGCTGGCAGTAATTAATCTTTTGTGTGGTGAGTTGTGTATTTCCCTGCTGTCAATGTGCTTGAGCTGGCCTGCTGTAAATTACAGTGATGCGGAGAAAATTAATCATTTTGGACTAATGAGCACACCAGAAAAGCCCTCTGATGGAATTCCTGGAGCTTATTCTCCTGTGCAGTGTGAACAAAGAGGCTCCTCTGACAATTCCTGGGGACGTGGACTGGGAAACTTGCAGTTCAGGAGAAAACATTGCTGCCATTCTGGCAGAGCAGGAGAGGAAATGCTGGACCCACACACATTCAGGGGCAGAAAAATTAGAGCCCAGGCTCGTTATGTTAATGAGGCAGAATGCACTCTGCACTCTGGGTGTGCCAGCAGCTGACTGTGCCCTGCTGCTGCTGCTGCAGGTAAAATCCAGCTCAGCTTGCAGGTCCTGCCTCCACGTGCTTTGGGGACTAAACCAGCAGTAAAAGGTAAAATGCACAAGTGTTTTTACTCAGCTTTATGACCTCTCCTGCAGCCTCCACAGCAGTGTTCTTTGCACTTGTCTCACCTCTGGCTTTCACCTGGGTCAGGGGGAGATAAAGTGTTCAGCCCCTTGTCAGGCTATTCAGTGTGCAGCATAATCTGTCTTTTCCTTTCTTCCAAACTGTTTTTAAAAAGCGCAGTAAAAATATTCCAAAAGGATTTTTGGAGATGTTCCTTTTGCACAGTCTCGGTTTCTGTGTTTTAGAAGCTGGAGAGTTGTCCTGGGTCAAATCAGTGTGGGTTGGTGCTGCTGTCAGGGAGGAGCTCCAGGGAAACGTGAGGAAGGTGCTCCTGGCACTTCCTGCCTGCCAAAAATCGAACAACTTCATTGCAAAGTGAATGCCCTGCCAACTACACATTAGCATTTCATCTCTTTTTTAGAAGAGAGATGTACGACTTGCTTCTGATTTCCAGTGTGTCCCAAAAGAAATGCGGGTTCCACCAGAGCTGTGAGTGCTGGGTGTGACACAGCGTGCCACCGATGTGTCACAGATGTGTCACAGATGTGTCACAGATGTGTCACACCACTCCCAGACACACCCCAGAGGGGCCCAGAACAAAGGTGGAACTCTGCACTGGGGGCAACTCTACCTTTGGGTTCTCTGAATTAAAGTGCCTTCACTCTCTGCCTTGTGTTTCCTTTGGTGTTGTTGGCTTCAGCAATTTACCGAAGGCCTGGGAGGTGGCAGGCTGAGCTCCTCCTGTGCTCTGCATCTGCCCCCCTGGAGGGATCGTTATCAGGAGAGGGGATGGCCTGCTGCTGTGTGCTGCAGTGCTGCTGCTGCACAGCCCCTCTGACCCTGCTCTGTGTTCTCTTGGCTGCCAGGTCATGAAAGCCCCTCTGGAAGTCGCTGTGTGATTTCAGAGTTCATCCGACCCCTGCAGATATCTGGAGACAAACCAGAACAACTGTCTGTCAAACCTACATTCCTGTCCAAGTCAAGATCTGGTACCCCAAGATGCAGATTTGATTCAGACGTGAGTCTTTTTGTATTTTTTACTGATTTAGGGCTGAGGATTCTCTGCTCCAGCAGGCTGATGGGGGCTGATACACCTGCTTTTAAAAAGTCAAGACTTGAACGTTCTCATTCTCTGAGGCAGCTTGGGAAGGTGATCAGTGGGAATTTAAGTGGTATTTCCAAAGAAGCTGCAGGTGATGTCCCAGTTGCACAGGACAGAAATCAGGTGTGTGAGGAACTCGAGCTCCTCTGAAGATGTCAGCGATGCCCACAGAGCATCCCAGAGCTGCTGGTGGGGGCGCAGCAGCATTTCTGCTGCGGGCAGGGCTGTGCCAGGCAGCTTTGGCACTGCTTGTTCTGTCCCCAAAGGTGGGGTTGGTAGAGCCAGGGCAGAGGGAACAGGAGTTGCTGCAGTGCCCAGGGATGCTGTGACAGCAGCGTGGGTCCTTTTGCAGGGCTGGTTCTTTCCTGGCTTTAATGGGGTGAGAATCTCCCTGCTGCAGCAGCCACCTGCTGACAGCCTCCCCAGCCTCCCCTGGGGGATCCTGAGCTGGAAATTGCAGGATGTTGTCACTAAAGTCATTCAACTCTGCATTTTATATTTAGTCATACTTTTGGAGGGCTCTGTTCCTCCTTCCTTAGGAAGCTTTTCTGCTTTTCAGTGGAATTCCAATGGAAATCCAATGGGAAGCTCAGAAGAGCTTTTCAAAGGTGCCATAGCAAGCTGATTTTTAATATTTAGGGCAAATGCTAATTATAAAAACTGTATACAACAAATTTTGGAAACTCTGCAGAAGGGTACTATTTTCTATTAAATACCCTGGTTTATATGGGCAGATAGCCATGAGGAAATGAACTTCAGATTTTAGCCCTCGTTTCAGGAAATCCCTTTCCCAACCTTTACAGGAGTAAGTAAGTTGTAACTGTGTGCATATTTTCTATCTGTTCATTGATACTGGAAATGTGAAAGTTGATGGAATCAAAATGTTTCTAAATGGACCACAAGCCTGATAATATTCAACAAAATACTGGATTCTTGTACAGTGGGAATTCCATGGGCGTATCTGAGGATTATCCACAGGAAATGTTTGTGTATATTTGTGTAGCAGCATTACTGAAAAGTGGAAACATTCACTGCTTTTTGAAGAGGCCACAGAAAAAGCAGCTTTGCAAGGAGACTTAGGGAAGCAGAACTAACAGCAAGGAACAGAAGAAGCACCCGTCAAATTTAATTCCCCTTTTCTATTATTTTTCAGTTATCTCTCACTGAGAGTGTCAAGCCCTCTTCTGCAGAGCTGTACGTTTTGTGCCTTCTGGAGTGTAATTATGTGATACACTCTCACATTATGCAAGCTCACAGAAATTAAGCTCCATTCCCTTTTAGAGATACCCAGACCCAAGGGAGGGTGGATGAATAAAATCTGAAACATAGAACACAGTGCTGGGAAGTCTGACATTAATAAATAAATAAATGCATAAATCAGTGATACCCTGCAAAAAATACACTTGCAACTGTTCCTATTAAAAAGCCTTCCAGAATAACCCTTCCTGGCTGTGCCCATGTGAAGGTGTCAGGGGGACAATCCTGCAGCTTTTCCTGCAGCCCCCAGGGCTGCACAGGGGAATCCCTGGGAGCTGCTGGGAGCTCCTGGTGCTGGGGCTGAGTGCTGGCCCAGCAGGGTGTGCTGGGCTGAGCCACCCCTCAGGAGTTAGCTCAGGATCAAAGGGGCTGCTCTGGGAATTCCCTGGTGTGCTTTTGGCAGGGACAGTTCAGACCTGCAAGCTGCAGTTCAGCGTTCACTCTGTCTAGGTTGTACAACTTTGCTCAGTTTTTGGGTGATTTATTTTATTTGATCCCACTGTTAACGCAGTATTTCTACCTCAATTAAAGTTCTCTCAAGCTCAGGTAAAAAGTTGGTCATTTTTTCTGAAATAGCTCACAGCAAACAGCAGAATAAGTGGAGGGAAGTTCACCCCTCACTTTAAAACCTCTACCAGCTCAAAGCATAGCTGAAATTACTGTTTTAGCAGTGAGAGGCCTCGTGCAGAGCTAAACAAGCAGAGCCTGTGTTGATTCAACACCACAATTAAACCTCCAGGGTTTGCAGATCAGGTTTGTAACAGAACAAACGTGTGGCTTTGCAGGATTGAATTCAATGTGATGTTAAATTCAGAAGAGAATGTTATTTCCTTCAGTTGGTGGAAAGGGTGGCATTGAACGGATGCTGATGCTGTGGATTGGGTTGGGTTGGGCTGGGTTGGGCTGTGTTGGACTGGGTTGGACTGGTTTGAATTGGACTGGTTTGGACTGGGTTGGACTGATTTGAATTGGACTGGGTTGGACTGGTTTGGACTGGGTTGGACTGGGTTGGACTGGGGGTGTATTTTGTGTGGTACTCGTGGTTTCCAGGTGCTTGGAGGTTGACACCTGCACCAGTTCTAAGCTCAGCATTTATTTTAAGTACTCAGTCACTGCAATCTGCCCTTCCAAGTAAAATTAACCAGTTGTGCTCCATGTTGGTATTTATTTTTTTTTCCTTGATGCTGTGTATTCACTGATTTATATCACCTGTCATGAAAACTGTTCATTCTTCATTTTTGTAATCAGGTTATCTTTTTTCTCCCCACCACAGATGGATAATGATCAGAATTCCAATACCTCAAAGCAGAGATATTCTGGGAAAGTCCACCTTTGCATTGCCCGTTATAGGTAAAGCACCCATCCCCTTGCAGACAGAACTCACAGTGTAATATCCACAGCAGGTTTGGCTCCACTTCGTTCATGCACTGAATTGTGGCGTGGAATTCAGAGCCTGAGCAGTGCCCCGTGCACGCAGGGCCCCGTGCATGCCCTGCAGTGTCAGAGGAGCTGAGCACGGCTCTCCCACCCCCTGTCCTCAGTGTCTAAATCGATTAAATGGTGCCTCCTGCTCCAGGGAGGAGGTCTCACTCTGCTCTCATCAATTACTTTTCCAAGCAAGACAAGATTTGAAGTCCATCACTGCTTTGTGCATTAAAATTTTAGGTGTGAGGTGCTGTCATGATAAAAATTTCAGTGGCTAGCAGTTTCTTTCAGGGTGGATATAGATTAATAAGAACTAGTCTCTGGGCAGCTTCTCTGGGATGTAGCTCACTGGTTCTGTCTTCTTTTACCTTGCCTCTGTGGAAGTTTAATGAACTTGTGTGAAAGGAACATAAAATTGAACACAGCCACTGGAAAAGACCCCCGCAACTGAGATAGCTTTAGTTCACTCTAAAAAATAAAGAGAATTTTAGCCAGTGTTTTCCAAGAGCCCTAAGTGAGGCGTGTCTGAGTAAATCCTGCAGGAAGGGAGGTGGGTTTAGGGCAGAGGGGGAGCCCCCAGGCACAAACTGACCCGGGCCGGCTCAGAATGTGTCTGGGGAGGGAAGCAAAGGCACAGCCTGGCGCGTTGCCCTCCGTGCAGCTGCAGCCCCTCTGCTGAGCAGCGCTCTGCCTGTCCCCCCGCAGCTACAACCCCTTCGATGGACCAAATGAAAACCCGGAGGCGGAGCTCCCTCTCACGGCAGGAAAGTACCTTTATGTCTACGGAGACATGGACGAGGATGGCTTCTATGAAGGTATTTCTTATTTAATCCATGAATTCATGCTAATTCATGCAGATTGTCTGTCAAACACGCTCCAAATTCTTTCCTTCGTCTGCTCCTAAATCAGTTGCTAAAATTAGCTTTATCATCGCGGTGTTAATTAAAAGAGTTTCTGCATCAGCAAAGCCGCTCCTTGCAGGCAGAGCTAATTGTAAGATCTTTTATAGTGTCAGCTTTTCCTGCTGGCGAGATTGAAGCCGACAGAAAAGCTTGCAGGCAGTTCTGGTGTTTCCCTCAATAATCCTTTCTGTCCCCAGCCCGGGGAAGCCGTCTGTGCACTTCCGCTGCTCCCCTGGCCCTTACCTGTCCTCTCTGAGAGGAAGGAGAGGGAGGGGTTTTGTGCCCCGGGGTTCTGATGGCCTCGCTCTTCCCCACCAGGAGAGCTCCTGGACGGACAGCGAGGACTGGTCCCTTCCAACTTCGTGGATTTTGTTCAGGACAACGAGACGCGGCTCTCGAGCGCCCGGAGCAGCGAGCAGGACCACAACTTCATCAACCGCTCGGGGCCCGCCCTGGAAGGAGAGCTGCTGGAGATCAGCCCCCCGAGCCACGCGGGGCCCACCAGCAACGGCGCGGGCACCCTGGACGTCAACATCGACGAGATCGGAGAAGACATCGTGCCTTACCCCAGGAGGATCACCCTCATCAAGCAGCTGGCCAAAAGCGTCATCGTGGGCTGGGAGCCGCCCGTGGTGCCGCCCGGCTGGGGCACCGTCAGCAGCTACAACGTCCTGGTGGACAAGGAGGTCAGGATGAACGTGGCCCTGGGCAGCAGGACGAAAGCTCTCATAGAAAAGCTCAACATCTCCACCTGCACCTACCGCATCTCCATCCAGAGCATCACCAGCAAGGGCAACTCTGACGAGCTGCAGTGCACCTTGCTGGTGGGCAAGGACGTCATCGTGGCCCCCTCCAACCTCCGGGTGGACAACATCACCCAGATCTCTGCGGAGCTCTCCTGGCTCCCCACAAACAGTAATTACAGTCATGTCATCTTCCTGAACGAGGAGGAGTTTGACATTGTCAAGGCTGCTAGCTACAAGTACCATTTTTTTAATTTGAAGCCCAATATGGCCTACAAGGTGAAGGTCATGGCAAAGCCCCACCAGATGCCCTGGCAGCTTCCCTTGGAACAACGAGAAAAAAAGGAAGCCTTCGTGGAATTTTCTACATTGCCAGCAGGTTTGATATTTCCCTCCCCACCCCAAAACTCTGCAGCTGAATTTCTCTGGAAACACCAGATAAAATACTTTAACCTTCACAGCTTTTAGGAGATGTAAGTGCATTTTGGTTGTGAAGCTGTAATCAACTTCATTGTTCAGTTTGAATTTGTCAAGTCAACAGATTCGTTGTGTTCTGGAAAGCCTGAGGTTATTTCCCACCTGGCTTTTACATTTTTACATTAGGAGTGTTGGTAAGTGTTGTCAGTCATTTGCCATTATCCAAGAACATTGAAAACTAGAGCAGAAATAATGTAATGAATTTGAAGGACAGTCTGGTAATTTTGGGGGTGTATGGCAACACCTGAAAAAATCTGAGTATCTTTCCTTATAGATTCACCTACCCAGGGTCATCTGACCGTGGCCAAGCAGGAGACCCCTGAGATATGCAGTCCTTGGGTCCCTGGGTGCCTCTGAAGGGACACTCAGCTGCAAGTGGCCCTGCAGGGAAAGGTCAGCAGCGAGCCCTGAGCTGGGTCTGCTCACTCCCTGCTGGGTTTGGCCCCACTGGAGGGGGAATTCACTCTGCTCTCCCCTTGGCCTGGACTGTGAGAGGAGCAGGGAGGGCGGCAGAGCTGGCTGGGCTGAGCAGAGGGGAGCTGCTGTGCCTCCCGGTTTGGAGCCAGTCCATCTCAGTGCAGATGTGCTCAGCTCACACAGCTCTCTAGTCCGGGTCACTGCTGGGCACAGGGGGTGCTGCTGCTGTGGAATGTGTGGGAGGAGGGCATTTCAGAGCTGGGGTGTCCTGGGGGCTTGGGAGGCACTGGTTTCAACACTGCTATTTAGGAGAGGCTTTGGAGCGAGGGTTTTCCAGGCCAGACACTTGCATGCTGCATCTCCCTCTAGCTGTGGAGTCTGCTGAGCAGGGCAGGGCTGCTCCCTGCCGAGGGGCTGAAGTGCAGTGAAGCCTCAGAGACCCCAGAATCCTCCCCACTGCTTCATTTCTCTGGGAGCACGGCTACAGAAACCAGTCAGCTTCTCACTGCTGTGTAGAGAAAACAAACTAGCAGCTGTGGGGCTGATTCCTGATTCCAGAGTCATTGGAACAGAGGAAAAGGATGAATTTGGAGTCAGTGATGGGAGTCACCATCACAGTGTGTCATGCAATGGAACTCATCCCGATTCAGCAAAGCAGTGGAATTGCTTCAATAAAAATAGAAGTGTTTCTCTCTTGGGCACTCAGAGCTAAAAATAGAGATAAGTACAGGATCAAGGCCAATGGGGCTGCTGTGGGTTTGGAGCTAATTTAAGTAAAAAAATCCACAAAACCATGAGGAGCAAAGTATAGCAGAATTCCAAACCAAGCATTTATGTTGATGACTGAGAGCATCAAAAATCATCGGGGATAATTTCCCATTTAATGATGGGAGGGAATAGAAACCATGCTGAGCCTGGGGCACTGCAGTTTATTAAACCTACCTCTGCCACAGCCTGTGAAGGTCGAGACAGACACCCTGGGGACTGTTTAGTTTTGGGAGAATGAAGGGAAGGTGACTTCTCCTGCAGGAGCAGATTAATGTCACTGTCAGTGGCAAGATGCTGGCTCAGATCAGATGCATTCTCTCTTGTAAGCTGAGCAGCCCTGCTGAACTGGGAGTGCTGGCTGTCAGTAAAATAGGATGACCAGGAAAGCTGAAATTCAATCCTGAACCAAAATCTCTCTTGGCCAAGAATAGTATGAGGTCAATTTGCATACTCTCAGCTTGCAAGGTAAAAATACTTTCTAGCTGCAGGGATGGCATAAGCAAAAACTTCCTGTTGTGCCTGTACATGACCGTGGTTTTATTCCCATGCCCACTAGAGGATGAGATTCCGTGGCAGCACAGCAGTGAAATGCACTGGCAGTTTGCCAGTGCCCTGGTGTGATGTTTGCACGTGCATCATGCGCAGTTTTTGGCAGGTGAACAGGAACTGCTGGTGTTTGGCTCACGGGGAGCAGCAATCCCACAGCAGCAGGGTCTGTGCTGAGCTCTGCAGGGATGGCTGCAGCTGAGCCCTGCTCCTCGCACCTTTCAGCAGCAGGCTCTGCTCGGTTTGATGGTTAAGGTAACACAGCAGGATGAATGGAAAATCTATGAACTAATAATCTCTGTGATATTTTTCTTTGGCTTCCTGGCCAAAGTGGAGCTGTTTAGGGTGGGGTAATGCCCTTTAATTAGGGAGGTGTTTGGTGTGCTGTGACAGGAACATTCTGTAAATGCCCCAGCAGGTTCCTGGGGTTTGGTTCAGTGCAGGAAGAGCCCGTGAGCACAGCTGTGCTCTAACGGACTGCTGGGGCAGGCTCAGCTCCCAGCTGCTGCCCTGTGACCTCAGAGTGACCATCCCTCTCTCCTAGGGCCTCCAGCTCCACCTCAGGACGTTGCTGTCCGGGCAGGGCCCACGCCAGGGACCATCCAGGTGTGCTGGAAGCCGCCGGCTCTGTCAGCCACGGGGACATCACACGGTGCCAGCGTCACAGGCTATGGTGTCTATGCCAAAGGGCAGCGGGTGAGTGAGTGCCAGTGTCCCCCGTGCCAGTGTCACCTGCCAGTGTCACCTGCTGTGCCACAGTGTCCCCTGTGCCAGTGTCACCTGCTGTGCCACAGTGTCACCTGCCAGTGTCACCTGCTGTGCCAGTGTCACCTGCTGTGCCAGTGTCACCTGCTGTGCCAGTGTCCCCTGTGCCAGTGTCACCTGCTGTGCCAGTCACAGGTCACGGTGCCGTGCCGAAGGGCAGGGGTGAGTTCCCTGCCACACTCACTGGCTGCTGGGGGATTTCAGCTGCCACAGAAAGCTGGCACAGCCCTGCAGAGGCTCCTCAGCTGCCCGTGCAGCCTGTCCTGCTGTCTGGGCATACCTTTGCTCCCTTTCTCGGAGCCCCTCTGGCCGGGGGGTGGAAGGGTGAAAGGATGAAAGGCGGCTGCTGCCAGCCCCTGGAGCCCTGGTGCGGGCAGCAGCTCTCTCTGAGCAGAGCCCGAGGGCTCAGGGGGGCTGAGGGGAGGACAGCAGGGCGCGTGGGGCTCACGGGTGCCTGTCTGTGCCCGCAGGTGGCAGAGGTGATGTTCCCAGCAGCGGAGGGCGCGGCGCTGGAGCTGCTGCGCCTGCGGAGCCTGGACGCGCGGGAGGTGACGGTCCGGACGCTCTCCGCGCAGGGGGAGTCCGTGGACTCTGCTGCTGCTGCCATTCCACCCGACCTCCTGGTGCCTCCAACCCCCCACCCCAGGACTGCTCCCAAATCTAAGCCATTAGCAAGTGCCGGAGCCCCAGAAACCAAAGAAGAACATTTAGGGCCACATTTGAAAAGGGATGAGTCGTGGGAGCAGACTCGTTCGGTGTCCCCTGCGCACGGACACATGCTGGAGCCACCCAGCTTCCACGGCCCACTGCAGGGGAGGAGGTCTCCGTCCCCCAACAGGATCCTGCCCCAGCCTCAGGGCGCTCCAGTCCCCAACACCGTCGCAAAAGCCATGGCAAGAGAAGCTGCACAAAGAGTGGCAGAGAGCAACAGGGTAAAGGCAAACTCCTTCCTGAGGCTTTTGTGGGCTGCCCTGTTCATTGTGACCCTCGCCAGCACGGGTGCTCCACGGTGTGCTCTGGGGAGCAGGCAGTCACCCCTGGGGGCCCAGAGCCCGAGCAGCAGCGTGCTGGAGTTTGTGCTTGCAGAGCCCAGCTGTGTCTGCTGCCCTGGATCCGCAGGGAGCTCCTCGTGTTGCCCTTCCCAGCGCTGCACCTTCACACTGCTCTTCACCCCAGCTCCTCCTGGAGCTGCCAGCAGTGCCACTGCCAAGGACAGCCCTGCTCTGGGCACCACGATGCCCGTGGCTGCTGCAGTGCCTCACATCTTTGCCAGTTAATTCAGATCCCACATCTGGGGCTCTGGGGTCAGTACAGCTGATGTGGATGCATCCTGGCAATGTGCTGTAGGGTCTCCACACAAATGTGCAATATTTAAATACTCCCAGTGCCCTGGGCACTTACTTTCTCATCACAACAGTCTGTTACTTCTTGCAAGCTGAGGTGTCCCTTATTTCATATATTTTCTTGGTCCTTCATCTGGCAATCATCAGTTATGTCCAGTTTTTAGTCTCCCATTGTATCTCCAAAATAACTCCATTAATTCTGACACTTCACACACATCTTAACAGCCCCAATTTCTTCACTGTTCCTGTTTTGCGATGCATTTGGTACAGTGGGTAAATTGAGCCAGCTTTTGAGAACCTGAATAATTCTGGATCAATGAGGTCTGATAAATACACCTATGCATCTGTATATATCTTCCTTTTGTTCATAAATAAAGAAGACTGGAATGTAATGGAGGGAGAAAAGGCAATTTATTTCTTTGGCCCTAGAGGTGAAAGTCGATTTAAGAACCATAAGGGAAAGAAAACAGAAATACTTTTTCTGGCTTGGAAAATTGCTGACATAACATGTGCTCTGAAGCGCATTTGATTGCATTAGTTTAAGTGATGCTTGAAATGTTTTATTCAGGAATCTGGACAGAAGTTCAGAGATGAATTAATTCTAAATTAAATCAAATTCTTCCAGGGATATTTGTCCTGTTTATTCCCCTGTGGTGTAAATTCTTCCCTCATGGTAAGTGCTGCGGAAGGAGCTGTGTGCCTGGTCCGGCCTCTTGGTGGCTGATGAGAATTGTCACCAGAGCCAGCAGGGATTCCTGAACTCCTGAGAGCAGAGCAAGAGCCCACAGCCTCAATCTGGGGCTTTTTTCTGTGCTGAGGCCAGAATGCTGTGTGGCTGGATGCTGCACTGCCTCTGCCAGGGGAGGGAGGGGCAGCCTCTGGCTGCAGAGCACTGAGAACTTTGCTGAGAGGGACAGGGGGAGAGCTGTGGATAAACACATGGAATCAGGTAATTGTTTAAGAGTGAGGGTAATAAAACAGGCAAAAACTTATTGAAAAACTGCCCAAAGGTCCCAGCCAGGGGAAACTGGCAGTGGTTTAGACTGTGATACCTCCAGGTGTTGTGCTCTTGAGTGTTCACCTTTGCCGTTTTTGGCACTTTGCCAGTTAATTTAAATCTTTGTGCCGGTAATTTAAATGAGCTGGCGAAGACCCTGAGGTGCAGGAAGCCTGTGCTGAGAGCCCTGTGCTTCTGTTGCCCTTTAGATGGAGAGGAGGAGCATCTTCAGCGAGAGGAGCAGCGCCGCGCCCTACTCCGACGAGGAGGAGGATGGCTACGACTCCCCGCAGGTGAAGCGCAGGGGAGCCTCGGTGGATGATTTCCTGAAGGGCTCAGAGCTGGGGAAGCAAGTGAGTAGCCCGGCTCTGCTACTGCACCAGGTGTTCAGCGGGAGTTTTGTGAGCCCGGCTCCGCCCAGGTCACCCCTGGGGCTGCGGGGACCCCGGGCTGGGCCCGGGCGGGGGATGCTGCTGGGGCTGGAGGAGCTGCGAGCCCGGCACGGGGATGCCCTGAGCACCCTCCCCCAGCGCGGGGATCCCCTGAGCACCCCCCCAGAGCACCCTCCCCTCGGCACGGGGACCCCCTGAGCACCCTCCCCCGGCACGGGGATCCCCTGAGCACCCTCCCCCCGGCACGGGGATCCCCTGAGCACCCTCCCCCAGCACGGGGATCCCCTGAGCACCCTCCCCTCCGGGCTCTGCAGCCCCAACAAACGAAGGTGGCAAATACGGAAAATGTGCCCGGGCTGCCCTGCCTGGGCCCCGGGCCTGCTGTGTGTGAGGTGCCTCTGCTGCAGGTGAGCACCTGCCCTGACAGGATGGTGCCCTGAGGCAGGGCTGGAACCTGACACCCGAGGACAGGACACAAACGGGACAGGGCCGGCTCCGAGGAATGGAACGGGGTCCACAGAATTTTGCACGACAGCTTTTAGTCTGATCCCACCAAAAAGAAATATTAAATAATTTATTACATTCGTTTCAAGAGAGATGCAAATTCTAGAAAAGAGATGTTTCCTTATGCCTTGGCATAATTTAAAAACTTTACTCAAAGACCTGAGCTCCTGTGTTGAGGGTCTGCAATGGTGGTAACACGCTGCAAGAATTAAATGCTGATCACTTCTAAATTATAATGTGATGTAACAAACAGCTGCGAAGAACAGACGATATGTGAATTATCCTAAGGCTTTTACAGTTTGGTCAGCGAGTCCATTGATGCATGAAGGACCTCTTTAACCAGGGGAATTTAATCGAGACTAAAACCAAATTTGGTACTGTGAATGGAGATACCCTGTTTTGTGTCACCTGGGATTGAGATTGGCTTTCTTGAATTACGGTCACAAATGGGCAAAAGGAAATTTCCCCGCGGTGCGTGCCTGGGGCAGAGCCCGGCCCAGCCCGTGGCTGCCGGCGGGCGGTGGCAGCGCAGGAATCACCCGGGGTTATCCGGGATTAGCAGCCCCGCCGCAGGGAGGTCTCTGCTCTCGCTCTCCAGGCTCACTACTGCCACGGGGACGAGTACCACACCGAGAGCAGCCGCGGCTCCGACCTCTCCGACATCCTGGAGGAGGATGAGGAGGAGCTCTACTCCGAGATGCAGCTGGAGGAAGGCGGCCGGCGGCGCCTCAGCCTCACCTCGCACGGCGCGCTCAAGGTGAGGGACGGGGACAAGGGACCGGGGACAAGGGACAGGGACAGGGACCAGGGACCAGGGACCAGGGACAGGGACAGGGACCAGGGACTGGGGACCAGGGACAGGGACCAGGGACTGGGGACAAGGGACCGGGGACAAGGGACCGGGGACAAGGGACAGGGACAGGGACCAGGGACCAGGGACC